>JAJTUP010000143.1:0-93808 GCA_021399435.1 Diaporthe sp. PMI_573
TTAACTAAGCTGATAGAGAACTCTAGGCTTGTTGTATAAAGGTATGGAGACTTAGAGAAGGAGGTAATTTTAATCTAAGCTCCTACTATCTAAAGGATGAGCTAGAGACTTATTCTTACACTAGGACTAACCCTTGTACTATACTTTTACTATTAAGGAGAATTAAGAGACATTATATAGGCCTATACCTAATTACGCGACCCCCTTACTTGTACTATTCTGGTAGAGCTGCTAGTAGAGCTGTATAATTAATATTTACTAGAAACTATACTCCTAATTTAGAAGCTATTATATAAACTAGTAGAGTTAGGTCTATACTAGTATAAGATATATTATTTATACTATACTAAAGTTTTAGAGATAAAGGTCTTAACGTATGATCTATACTTATTGTTTATTATAAATAGACTGTATAACTTTGAAATTACTAGGATGTAGATAGATAATACCTTTGGCTTTGCAACTACCTAGTTTTCTGGAAAGGAAGAAGAGGAACTATATAATAAAAAGTTCCGTGTGAAGGATAAGTAAATCCTAGGTCTAAAATAGCTAATTGAGTTTAATAGAGGGAAGATTGAGTTTAATAGAGATAACATTATCTTTATATAGAAGGGCTAAGTAGTAAACCTAGTACTAATTAACCTAGAGGCTAAAGATATACCTTAATAGTATATTACCTAGTATGCAAGGGGTATCTATATTGTATTAATCTACTAACTAGAAGCTATATATAATCTATTATTAGTAGCTTAGATTAAAGACCTAGAGAAGAAAGATATGGATGTACTTAATGTACGAATTAAGTAGTAGATAGAAAACCTTAAAAGAGAGATTATATTTATTTTATTTAACCTAAAGTATATAAAGCTTTATATTTTTATAAATAGATCCTTTACTAATAATATAGTGTAATGATTATACTAAACCTTTGTAGGGTTTAGTAGGTAACCTGTAGGGTTTATGTTAGCAATACAGCGTAAAGGTAATACTTGACTATTTAGTGTAAGACACGATGATTTTGCAAGTATGATTACTAGCTATGAGGCTATCTAGTTGTTAGACTGAATACTTAGATTGATAACTAAAGAGTCTATTCTATGAAAGCCATCTACTGTAGTGATGACTATGTCCTTATATGTCCTGACTCTTTATCTATTATTAGTAATGGACTGTATGGACTGTTTGTTAATTTGTACGGTCTAGCCTTATAGTTGTCTAGATTGTTTGTTAGTCTTATTAGTTTACCCTGGTTAGTAGGTCCCTAACCCTAACCCTGGCCCTGGCATGCCTTGCTGATTTTGCCTTTAAGTGCCTACGGGGTTGTGTCGTGGTATTTGATTCTAATTACCAGGGTTATTAAAACGGGTTCCCTGGGTGTTATTGTGTTGGTTTATAATACTATCTCTTTCCTTGTGTCCTTTGTCCTTAAAGGTTTCCTGTAAGCTCTCTGTTGTTTGTGTTTTGATTATATCTTCTTGATTTATTATGTTGTCTAGGGTTAAGGATTCTCGGGTTTCTAAATTGTCTCGTTGTTTTAAAAAGACTGAGCAAAGCGAGTCTCTTTCTGTTGCCGTTGCTTCTTGTAGTTCTGTTATATCGACTTGTTTGTCTTGCGAGATTAGCAAAACCTTTTATATTGTGTTAGAAGAGAATTCTTCTTGTTATTATAAGTGTGTTTTGAAAAAGCGTGGGAATTACGATATGTATGGGCTTTTACCTACCTAAATGCAAAAGATCACGGCTTAGTATAATCTAGCTGAGGCCACGCTAGATAAGGTGGAAGAGGAGCTAAAGAGGACTACTGTGAAGGTATGTTGATTGTGTAAGTAGCGTTGTTTGTAGGCTGAGAAGATAGCGTGCGCCGTGTGTTAGGATATTAATATTATTGATAAGCTGGATTGTGTAGAAAAGAAGGAGGCCGAGGCCAAGTATGTGTAGATTGCTGAGTAATCTGTCGAGGCTGCTTGTTGAAACTTTATAGAGGAGGCTAATAAAATAGTAGTATAGGAGGCTTGGTTGTGTTTTAAGGGTAAGGTTGGTGTTTTAACTAGAGTTTTATAGTGCCTAATAGTGGTGACTAGTTAACTTTTCTAGACGTTTTTAGTGTTGGGGGTAAAAGTAGTAATGTAATTGTTAGTAGTTTGTCGAAATCCTAATATATATTTCTTTCTGGTAAAGTGATTAATTAGTGAATTTGAAAACTATGGTTGTTTTGTTAGCCTGTATACTTCTGACTAGTAGACTATATTAACTAGTCTAGTGTTTACCTAGTTAGGTTTTTCAACTAGTTAACTAGGTTAATTAGTTGAGGTGGTTAACTGGTTAAAGGGGCTGACTAGTTAAAGGGGTTGACTAGTTATGCCCTTGACTAGTAGATTTCCTTAATTTTGTATAGTTTCGACTGGTTGAGCCTCTTAATTAGTTAACGTGTAGACTAGTTGAGGGGGTTAACTGGTTAACCTGCTTAACTAGTCTAGTTGTCTGGCTGCTTTGTGGGCCTTGTGGATTTTCTAGGCTGTTTAGTGTTGTTGGGTGGCTGGTTAGTTGGTCTCGCCCTGGTCGTTCTTGTCTTAGTTATAGCTAAGTTCCTAGCCTAGTATTTTTTAAGGAGTTGTCTATAATTAGTGAGATTATTAGTTAGCTCCTATGTATTTTTATTAGTGTTGTAACCTTTCTATTTAACTAGGTATTCTATTGTTTTCTAATATTGTTATAAGTTAATAATCTTCTCGACTTTATATTCCTTGTTATACTTGTTAATTATTTTAATCTATATCTTAAGTTTTACGTTTTATGGTGCTGGTTTTAAGAGTGAGATATAAAAAACTAGGTGTTGCCTTATTTTTTAAGGTAATGAAAGTTTATAGTTAGTATCTGAAAGTTTCTTTAAAATTTTGAATAGTCTAATTTTCTTGTAATTAAGCTTATTGCTAGGGTGCTTGGTTTTAATATTCCGTTAGAGAAGGTAGACTTTATCTCCCTTTTTAAGAATTGGTCCTTTAATTCTTTTTTGGTTTGTGTATTTAGCTATTTATTTCTATATAAAAGAAAGTTCTTCCTGGATATCCTTTTGGATTTACCTGATTCTTGTTACTTTTTATTCTACCGATTCTGCTAGTATATTGTCTGGTAGCAATTTATAGTAAGCTTTAGGCTTGTATCTATAGACTGTAAAGAAAGGTAACTGTCTAGTTATGCTAGTTGTTATACTGTTATAGGTAAAATATACTAATAGTAGTAGTTTAACCTAGTTATCCTACAACTAGTTGATATAATGTTGAAGGTATTATTCTATAATTTAATTAATTTATTTTGTTTATCCGTCTGTCTGTGGGTATGTTATAGTTAAGAGCTTGTGTTTTACTCTGAGTTATTTTATTAGTAACTTCTAGAAGTTTAATGTAAATAGTTTATCTCTATCTAATATAATTTTATGCAGCATTCTGTAACTACTTATAATAATTTATAAAAACATGTATATAAGTTCTTTTGCTATGCTGGCTTCCTTGTATAGTATAAAGTATACATACTTACTTAGTCTATAAACCACTACTAAGATACTATTAAAAAACACTTTAGTTAAGGGTTTTTGTAAGAAAGGTAGCTTGATAATAAAGTCTAGACTAATAGATAACTATATAGTTGTAGGTACTAGTAGGGGCTTTAAAAGTCTATATAGTTTGTGTCTAGCCGTCTTGTTCTTATTATAAGAGTTACATTACCTAATAATTTCTTCTATTTTCCGTCTAAGGTTTGGGATCTAGTAAGTTTACTAGATTTTCTTAATTATTGCTAATATACCTTAGTGTTTATATACTAAGGCTTTGTATATTTCTTTAATTAAGTTATCTTGTTTTTTAGGATTGATAAGTGTTTCCTTAGGTATGGTGTTAACTCTAAATATAGCGTTAAGTTCTTAGTTAAGTATAAGGCTTCCGTTTTCTTGAGTTTTAAAGATTGTTTATTTGGTAGGGAATTCTTTATTTTAGTAATTAGGTTACCTGCTGAGAGCATCTGCTTAAGCGTTTTTAATTCTATCTATGTATATAACCTTAATGTTAAACTATAAGAGAAATTCTATATATCTAACCTATCTTTTATTAAGTTACTTAGTTATAGTAAAGATTGTTAGGTTCTTGTAATCTGTATAGAGCTTAATCTGTTTCTTAGCTCTAATAAGGTAGTGTTACTATTTCTAGAATGTATATACTATTGCTATAAATTTTTTGTTTAGTATAGTGTAGCGAGTTTCTAGTCTATTGAATTTCTTACTAAAGTTTGTAATAATACGTACTTGTTTTTAGTCATTATACTAGGTAAGTTTTCTACCTGCTGCGTTATTTAAGGCATCTGTGTATATCTCGAATTCCTTGGTAAGATCTGCTTTTTTAAACACTAGGTTTTTGGTGACTCTGTCTTTAATTTCGTCAAACGCTTATTAGGTTTCTCTTGTCTATTTAAATATTTATTTCTTTTTGGTAAGATCTATAAAAGGTTTGTAAATGCCGCTATAGTTCTAGATAAACTATCTATAGAAGTTGGTATATTTAAGGAATGTTTTGATGTTCTTAATATATATTGGCGTAGACTATTCTTTGATTGCTTAAACCTTGTCTTTTTACATCCTGATAAGTCTGGATTTGATAGTATATTTAAGGTAGTTAACTTTCTAAATGTAGAAAAAGCTTTTCTCTAGTTCTACTAGGAGATTTACATCCTAAAGCTTTTAGAGTATTAATTTAATATATTCTTTATATTCTTCAAGGGTTTGTAAGAAGATAAGGATATTATCTAGATATATAATAATGATAATGTTAAGGTATTTACGTAGGATGTAGTTAATTATTTCCTAGAATAATGCTAGTATATTAGTTAATCTAAAAGGTATAACCATGTATTTATAGTGTCCGTAGCATGTTTAAAATATTGTTTTTTATTCTTCTTCTTTTTTTATTTGGATAAGGTTGTAGGCTCCTTTAAGGTTAAGAGCTATAAACTATTATACTCCTTATAGTTAGTCTTATAGTTCCTTAATAAAGGGTAACAAGTATTGATTTTTAATAGTAATATCGTTAAGCTGTTGATAGTCTACGCAAAGCCTTAATCTACTATTCTTTTTGGGTATAAAGAAAATCAGATATTTTGCTAGTAATCTTAAAGGTTAAATGTATTCTTTTTTAAGGTTTTTATCAAGGTACTTCCTAAGTACCTTGAGTTTTTCTTCATTAAGTCTGTAGATTTTGTAAAACTTTAGTATCTTCTCTTCTTGTATAGGTATCTTGTGGTCTTATTAACTATATTTAGGGATTCATGTATCGAGTTCCTCTTAAAATACTTTTCTAAATTTGTAGTATTCTCTTAGTATTTGTTTAAATCTTGCTGGTATACTTTGTTTCCTGCACTAATATAGGTAGAGGAGATATTGCTTTATCTCCTGCTTGTATGTAGTGTTGTATGTTGATTGGCTTCAGCCTTTTCTTAAGGTCTTTAAGTAGTCTAATTCTTCTCTATTTTCCCTAAGCTAAGTCTTTTCTTGTCTACTTTTAAAAATATTTATGGGTTTGTTTAAGCACGTCTCTTCGCTATCCTTAGTAACTAAATTCCATCCTGCACCGTTAATTACAACCTTCTTTTAGGAAATAGTATTATCCTAAAAGATTTAGCCAGTAGTCTAATCAATTTAAGGATTTGTAGCCTTTAGCTACGGAAGTCTTAGAATTAGTTTATACTATACTATATCTGTAATGTCTAGAGTTATAAAAGTTATGTGTCCTTGGATTGAGATAGGTAGATAATTAGTCTCTATATTGATTACTCTGTTTTCATATCCTACTTCTGTGCCTTCCACAGTACTGAGTCTATAGGGGTCTTCCTTTTAATGCCATGAGATCTCGTCCCTGTTGATAATTCTTGGTAATATAAAGTTACCCTGAGCACTATTGTCTAATAATATACTGTATGTCTTTCCGTTAATTTCCGCTCTGAGCGTAATGTATGTAAAGTCTGCTATCTGTATTGCATACAGGGACTGGTGGTTCTTAATCAGCTATTATCCCTTTACAGGCAATTATTACCTTTTCCTGATTCTCATTAGGTTTTAACCTAGGTTTTTACATTATATCGTTTTTTTACTTAGTTATTGTGCTAGCTTATTAGCTTGTGTTCCCTGTAAATGGGGCATCCTGGTAATCTACAGTCTTAAAGTTACCGTCTACTATATAGGCATTCTAATAGTAGCTGGGGGTTTAGGATAAGAATGGTGTAAGCCTTTTCCTTGTTATATTTGCTGGGTTTCTAGTAGTAAAGCTTATCTTCTTTATATACCCTAGTAATAGGTTCCTTACTAAAGCATTGGAGAAATAGGTTAAACTTGGCTTTTTTCCCTAAAATAAGTGTAATAAAGGTTTTAGATATAAGAGGCCTAGGAGACTCCCTTATACTCTAGGTGTCCTGGCCATAGGCATGGTTTGTTGCCTATCCTACGCTTCTCAAGTGGTTGGCTGAGTTCCCTAATTGCTTAAATTAATTAAATTTCTGTAATGGTGATTCTGGTGGTACTGGTGTCTGGAGCGATGGAGATACTATGTCTTAGGTATCTTTCGGGGTTTTTGTTAGGGCTTTTAATAGGGTCTTTGTTTTGTCTTGTTAGTTGGTTAGTCTATAGTAAACTGCTATTTTCCTGGGTATCTTTTTAGGAGTCTTCGGCTCCTGTATACTTGGTGCTTAAATAATCTGAGTTGCTGTCTTTTATTATTGTATTGTATAGTGGTTCTTGTCTTTCTATTACTAACTATTGTTTTTATTAAGGTTTCTTGGGAAACCATCTAGAGGCTTCTTTCTTTAAAAGGTGTAGTATGTACTAATTGTTAAAATAGAAACTCTAATTAAGGATTCTGTATTATTTATTAGTGTCTGCTACTTGCTTTAAGATAGGTGGGTAGTTGTTTGGATCTTTAAGTTCCTACTTGTTAGGATAGATTAGATATTTTACATAGAGGTTAGGTTGATAAATATAGTTAGTTCTACCTTCCAGGTATACCAGGCATTGCTTATTGAGTGAGTAGCTATACCGTTTGTGTAGTTCTTGTTGTTAGGTTATGTTAACCTATTGTTGTCTTTTGGGGACTAGATTTTATTATTTCTTTAGTTGGCGGTAATTTTTAGCAAAGTATCCTAGCTTTCTACAGTTATAGCATTCCTTACTAGTCGGTTTTTATTACGCTACATTGAGTTTTATAGGGCCTAAATAGGTTTTGCTAGCCATACTATTATATTTTTATTAGTGTCGGGATTGATAGTTATTATAGAAGTTACTACCATGCTAGTATTTCCTTTTTATATTGGGCTGGTTTTAGGGTTTCTATAAATTATAGGGCGTTTTATGCTATTGTTTCTACTTTTATTTAAAGAGGCGGTTATTAATATATATAGCTATAGACATATATTTAGTAAAGTCGTTAGGTTGGTCTAGCTTGGTGATTTTATCCTTAACGTTTTCTTTAAGTTTTTTATAGAACTAGCTTATAAGTATATCTTCTTTCTAACTAATATGGGTAGTAAGTTGCTTGAAGTAGGCTGTATAGGTTAATGTCGACCCAGTCTATCTAAGTTATATGAGTTGTCTTTTAATAGTTTTGTCTTTATTAGAATCTTTGAAAGTATCTTTAAGGGCTTATTTGAAGTAGTCGAAGGTTTTAAAGATTTTCTTAGTATTATCGTCTTAGTCTTTTTTGTCGTTTTCTAGATAATTCCTTAGAGTAGGTTTAAACTATGCAAGTGTGTTCCCTTTAAGGTAGTGTCTAGTAAAGATGATCTTATTATAGTAGGTTTTAAACTAGAGGTGGTTGTGCTTAAAGTAGGCACGATACTATATAAAGAACCCCTAGAGGGTTTTCTTATCTCCCTTATAGGGGCTAGGCTTGTCTATCTTAAAAGCCTTGGCTTGCTGGAGCGTATAGAGACATATAATCTCCTATTAGAGTTAGCCAATCTAATTATCTATTTCCTTAATGGGGTTAGCCTTGATCTAGGCGACCTGGGAGGCGGTAGGAGTTTAGGGCACCATTGTGTCTTAATATTACGCAGTCGGTAATTACATAGCCGTACTAAATAAGAGTTATCAAAATATAATAATTACACTAAACCTTTATAAGGTTTAGTAGGTAACCTATAGGGTTTATGTTAGTAATATGGTATAGAGGTAATACTTAACTATTTAGTATAAGACACAATAATTTTACAAGTATAATTACTAGCTATAAGGCTATCTAGTTGTTAGACTAAATACTTAGATTAACAACTAAAGAGTTTGTTTTATGAAAGCTATCTACTATGGTAATGACTATGTCCTTATATATCCTGACTCTTTATCCGTTATTAGTGATGGACTGTATAGACCGCTTGTTGACTTGTGCAGTCTAGCCTTGCAGTTATCTGGACCGTTTGTTGGTTTTGTTGGTCTACCCTGGTTAGTGGGTCCCTGACCCTAACCCTGGCCCTGGCATGCCTTGCTGACTTTACCCTTAAGTGTCTGCAGGGTTGTGTTGTAGCATCTGATTCTGATTGCCAGGGTTATCGAAACGGGTCCCCTGGGTGCCATTGTGTTAGTTTATAACATATAGACCTTAGTTTACAACTAGACTTTATTATTATACTAGTAGTAGAAACTAACTATATAAGGAAAGACTTTAAAATTTATAGAAATATTATATACTAGAGTTTAATAAAGTATAAAAAAGTAACCTAGAGTATACTAGTAAGTAAGCTATATAGAATAATAACTAGGTTTAATAGTAATATAGTACTTAGTATAATACTAAACTAGGTAATAAACTATCTAGAAATGCTAAGAATTCTAGTTATTATTTATATAGATTTAAGATTATTATACAACTATTTAGTTAGGCTGGGCATAATAGATAAGAAGAGACTAATAATTGATATTATATTATTAAGGGAAGTATATAAAAAGAAAGAAATTTCTAAAGTATAGTAGATTGATGGGAAAGATAACCTAGCTGATACTTATATAAAGAAGGTACTAAATAGAGTATTAGAAAAGCTAATTTTAATAAATATGTTAAAGATTAGGGTGGAGGTATATATAAAATGCCTTAGCTAGAAGGAATAAGGGAAGAGGTACTTAACTAGAGAGTATAAGGATAAGAAGAAATTGACTAGAGGGTACGAGGATAAGAAGAAAAAGCTACAAGATAGCTGTACGAAAACTTAAGGACTAAAGAAAGACAGGCCTAAAATATATAATAGATAGGCCCAGGATAGCTGTAGGACAGTATAAGGACGTATAAAGGATATAGCTAGGATAGGCTTAAGATAGATCTAGGATATATAAAGGATATGGCTAGGATACTTTAAGACATATAAAAAATATAGCTAGGATACTTTAAGATGTATAAGGATATAACTAGAATACCTTAAGATATAGTTAGGATCCTTTAGGATAGAACTAGGATATCTTAGGCTATATAATAGACCTTAAAGACTATACCTAGGACCTAAGAAGATTATATAAGGCTAGCTATAGAATTTAGTAATTATATAATAGGAAACTTTTTATAATTACTAGAAAGTATTTATATAAAGAAAAAGTAGTAAGAAGAGAATTAAATTTTAGTTATAATATATAGAAAAATTATTATATAAACCTAAGACCTAGAATATGTTTACTTGACTATGTATTTAAAGGTATATAGATTAATTAGGGAACCTTTATCTTTTTATTTAATCTCGTACTTAATACCCTTTAAGGTTACTAGGCTATAAGAGGGTTTTGGGCTACTATTATTTAGACCGTTTTTACTACTATGGCTATTATGACTTTTATGACCTCCTCTATAAGTATAGGCTTCGCGTAGCTAGTAGTTTTTATAATAAGGATACTAGTAACCCTATAACTACTAGATATAACCTGTATAAGTACCTTTCTAAATTCTAGGTAGCTAAAAACACTCTTTAAACCAGTACGTATTAGGTAAACTATGTAAGTATTTAGTATATTAATTACTATTTTAACTATATAACTAAATTAGGATTATATAGTAGTAGCTTGGATAATAAATAATATAGGTAATAATATTAACTAGCTATATATTAATATTATATAGTATTTAAATGTTGTGTGAGAGAAATGTGGTAATTGTATACTTAGTATCTTTTGAAAATATTAGAGTAGGAATAATAGTGGGAAAAGGGTTATATAAATATTGATGACGAGGGAGGCTAGGAAAGTATGATTTAAAAAATGACTAGTTAGGAGGGTTATAATTTGATAGCTTATAGTTAGACTAGGAACGTATGTTAAAATATCGAAGAGAGGTATAAGAGGAGACTAGGCAGGGCCTGCCTATAGAGTAGGGACAGGTACTATAATGGTAGATATAGGTATAGGCGAAGTATATGAAGAGAGAGGTAACCTATGAGGGCTGTGTAAAGAATTATAATCAGATATTATACGAAAGATTTGGTGACAATAAGGGGGTAAATTTTAAAGATGTTTTGGATCGCATGATGTATATAAGGTATATATGTGTATGTATGTGTGTAAGAGAGAGAGAGAGTGTTGTATGATAGAGAAGAGGAAGATGGAAGGTTAAAGTAGAGGGTAAAAGGCATAAGGTTTTTATGCCAGCACTAGAAGGGCGTTAGGTATAGACTATCTTACCTAATAAAGACGAGATTACTTGTATAGGTGAGTTATAGATAGTAGCCCCTTTTTGTAACTTTTGGTTTGTATGATAAAAAGGCTAGTGGGAAGGCAGGTAAGGAAGGGCTGAAAGTAAGGTTGAGAAGTTGGTGTAAAAAGCATTTGGTGTGGACTACTAGTGGTGGTTTACTTATACCGCACGAAGGGTAGCCTAACCTACCTAGCAGTGTGATTTTCTTTTGTTATAGAGAAAAAGCATACAAGTAATTTAACTTGCTCTGCCAGGCCAAAAAGAGTGTGTGATTAGAAAACAAAAGACCCCTAGTGTTGGAATAGCACTGAGGCTAATTGTATATAGCCATCTTGGCTAGGGATGATGACTAATCCAGCAAGGGAGTGTATGTAGACCTAAGAGGTCTACGTACGAGCTTCTCTGCTTGTTTTATAGTTTAGACAGACATTAACAAATTCAGAACCAATTGCACAGACACGTACGTACGTACATTTACGCCATATGGCAAAGGCCATTTAACATAAAATAATAATTTATATCTAGCTTGGCTTAAATATAAAATATTAAAAACTCTAAAAAATAAATTAATTACTATATTTCTATCTTTAATTTTTAAAGATTATATTAAAGATATATAATAAATAATATAAAAGTTTAAATAAATTAATAAATTTAAGACTTTTTTAGCTTAGTTAAAAAATAAAGCTTTAACAATAATAAATATAGTTTTTATATTTTAATAATTAGTAATTAGTAATTATTTGCCTTATAAAAAGAATATTATAAATTATAAAGATAATATCTTAATATAGATTAATTATATAGAAAAAGAAGAACTTTAAAAAAGTTAAGATAGAAAATGCTTCAAAAATATAAAATTAATAAATAAATAATAACGAGCTAAATAAATTATTAAGAAAAAAACATATTTTAAAAAGGATCTATATAGATACTATAGAATATTAAGATACTTTATTAAAAACTATTTATATATAATATTTTTTAATTTAAACTAATTTAAAGAAAACCTGATTTTATAATTTAGTTTAATTTAAGTAATTTAACTAAAATTAGCTAATAAATAGATAAAAGATTTTAAATTTTTAGATTTAAAAAGAAAATAACTTTAAAATAAAAATAGGCGTTAAAATAAAAAGAAAGCATTTATATAAATAATATATTCCCTCCTGGGTATGAGGGTAAAAGACCTATAATTGTGTGTTTTTAACTGATTTGTATTTAACTGTGTGATATTTCTGCAACGAGGTTTCGAATATTAAATATTGTCAAAGAAACGCTTTCTATCCTCGGCTGCCCTCTTTCCTCTCTTTGACTTGTTGTTTTTAATCGTTGTTTTGAGAGCAATGAGCTGGTCTATTTGTTCAAAATAGTCCTCAAACTTCTCCAAGGTGGCAATGAACACGTCGATCTGTTTGGTTATGCAAGGTCCC
The DNA here is from genome assembly GCA_021399435.1 of Diaporthe sp. PMI_573. Taxonomy (NCBI): domain Eukaryota; kingdom Fungi; phylum Ascomycota; class Sordariomycetes; order Diaporthales; family Diaporthaceae; genus Diaporthe; species Diaporthe sp. PMI_573. The sequence goes on from JAJTUP010000143.1 coordinate 12,128, forward strand.
TCGTCGTCGCGCTCCTTCGCCTTCGCAAACAATGTCCTTGTATCGGCACGGACTTGCTCGTTGTAGTCAAAGTCCATTTCTGTGGCTGTTCGTGAGCTGTCAGGTCCACGCATCCAGACGCGGCAGGCTGAATGATTGCTTTCGTGTGGTCTTGCAACGCAGCGGAACAAGGTCGTGTCGCTCGGTTTCGCCAGATGGGTGTGTTTGAGCAGAGCCAGAACCTTCGGGGCAATGGCTGCTTTTATCATCGCCCATTTTGGCCAACTTGTGTTCGAAGGCCTAAGTCACACGGCGATGGCACTTTTACATAGTGCTTGACGGCGTCAGACTAGGTTGCTCGCGGCCCGCGATAGCTTTAACCTCGACGGGCTGACGGCTTGTCAACAGTACCGGCGCAAACAGACTAGGCACGGCCTAACGCTACGGCTTCTAGCGCAGAATGGCGGGCGGCTTCTGGCTACAGACAGGTTTGCAGAAGATTGCAAAGTCACTGTAAAAAGTCCTGCATGGCAAAAATTACTGTTTTTTTTTAAATTGTGTCTTGTCCTTCTAGGACACTAACTGTGGTTTCTAGCTAAATAGAGGAACTCAAACAAATACAAATAGTCGATAGACCCTCTTTTAAAGCTATAAATAAGCGGGTCCTCTCTCGAGAATAAGCTAGATATTTAAGCAAGCAAGCAACCAGAAAAATCCAACAATAATACTATTATTACTATACTATTACTACTTGATTACATAATCATCCCCTCGATTCTCACGTGACCTCCAAGATTATCTGCCTTATAGCATACTATATCGGTATAAATATCTTAAGTTTCTTCATCTTACCGATACTCTCTAAAATATTTGGCTGATATATATCTATTTAGACCAAAACAACTATTATCTTAATATCGGTTATATTTTAGATCTTTACGCCTAACGTTGCTATATTTATTGCCGACCATATTTTTATAGGTCTTGACAAAGGAATTAATATAAACAATAGACCTACATATATTGTTGAGCTGGTACCTACTAAGATTTACAGAATTATACTGTTATTATAGTAATATAAGCCCTTTAATCGTGGCTAAGGCCCTTAACAGAAGGGCCGAAACCTTACAACCCTTTAGAGACTTAGCTGCTAACTATACTGTCTGTAGTATAGTTTACTATTAGCATATTCCTAGTATCCTAGGCTATATATAGCTCTCAAAAGATAGACCTAGACTTGCATAACTAGCAATAGTATATCCTGCTTTTTATCTAAATCCCTATTCCTCTATATATTATTGTAGCTATATTCTTTTATCCTAAATCTTCTAAGTAGCTAGTTAAGAATAACTATATTAAGGATGCCTACAGGTTACTAGCCTTAGTTTATATTAGTAGCGTAGACTAGGAGCTGGCTGGCATTATTACCGCTATAGTATATAAAAATGCCAACATAAAGAATTAGGACAAGTAGTAGGCTCCTTATAAGCTTTTACTGCTGCCTAGACAGACTAGCTGTCAGTACTTATACCTTATACCCTACAGATTAAACCCTTATCTGCAAGCCGTCTCTATTCTACTGTATATTAGTTGTCGTCTTTATTAATATTAACCAATAGATCTCTAAAAGCTTATCTCTTAACTTCTATACAACCCTAATCTATAAGTAGATCTTTAACAGCGCTAATATTATCTTTCTTATCAACGTCTTCTCTAGTATATTCTTCATCTTCTTTATCCTTATATACATAGTTTTTATTAACCTTACCAGACACTGCTTTGTAAGATTGTCCTTATAAGTCGCTCCAATCCAGACCTAGTGAGCATTTTTAGTTCCTACATGCTTTATCCTTATACTCAGCGTTATAGGTATGGGCGCCTTGTTACTTATAGTAGCTATTCTTAGCATAAAGTTTCCTAAGTCTACAGACAGCGCCAGGCTATATAGCATAGAAGTTGCCATTATAGCTATATTCTTTCTATTTAACTTTTTCTACAAGCCGTCCTAGGGTACTACTGTCTAGATCTATATCTTAGAGATCTTTTTCACTAATATATATATCTATAGCGTTGCTATTAATGCTTAGTCCTAGTTGCTTGCCTTGATTATTCTTAACTAGTTTTTCCCTATCTTCTTCTAGAAGTATAGCTTATATACCTTTTTTTTTCTTTGTTGATATTAATGCCTTTCTGGTAATTAGTGTATTCTTGTAAGTACTCTAACCTACCAGCTTAAGTCCCCTCCCCTTATAATATATAATGTCTATAGATACTTATATATCTATGCTATAGCTTGCTCCTTGAGACCAAAGGGGTACCTCTTAAAGAAATTAATATATTATTTGGTTCTGTTTCCTACTGTAAGGAGGGGGAGAATATACTTTATATAAAGGCCTAGGAAGAGGATTAGTATAATATATACAATATACCGTTTGTCTTAAAGAAGGAGCTGCTTACTGTAAAGTTTAAATCCTAGCAGCTTTGCCTCTATATATAGGATGATGCTATATATATATATATGTAGTATAGTTTATAAGTTTTGCTTGATAAGATTGAGTATTATAATAAATAATTTCAGTATAGGCAGCTAATTGTCTTTATTTTATAGGCTTCTTTCCCTCTTTCTTTATCTGTTCTTTTCTATTATAATTACGGAGTTTTAGCCAAGGAGGCAAAGTTTTTACAAATAATATTCCATTATACTTTCTTAAAATTATATTATTATATCTTTACTTTACTTAGTAGCTGCCTGTGCCGCGGGTCTAGAGATTTCTAGCAAACTATTTCCTTATAGGAATGCCTAATACTTAGCTTTTTACTAACCAAGAATAATCTATAAAGGTATTAGTAGCTGTTTATATTTTCTCTTTTGTTTCTTTATCTCTATTCTACTTCTTATTGCAGCTGCCTCTAGAGCTATAATCTTAACTACACTATAGCCAGATTCCCGCCGATTAACATAATAATTACCTCTCCAAGCCCTCACTTTCCTAGGGATATCAAACCTAAGTACGTATTACAATATACCCTATAGTACCCTATAGAGTACAATGGTACTTATAACTATACCTACTTATAGGGCTTTACTATCTTCTATATTTATTACAGACCTAGCTCTAATAAGGCTTTTATAACAGCCATCAAGCGCCTCAGTATCTATGTAAAGCTATTTACATAGATAAAGCATATACTTCTAATGTTTAGCTAATTAGCTTATAACCTTTAGCCTAAACGAGGAGCTATAGGGTTGCTATTATTATAAAGTAGTATAGAATAAGAAGATATTTATAGGCGTGAGTAAGAGTAAGGTTAGAGATAATGTTTAATATATAGATTAAGCAAAACTACCGCCAGGCTACTACTACTAGCAATTTGTTTTTAAAGCCAAATGCTAGGTTTCTTTTTTGCTTAATGCCTAATAAAGAGAGCGTTAAGTATCTTCTTAACCTTCCAGAAAACCTCGCTGCTTAAGTTTTTAATAATAGTTATTTAATTAAGGTCGTTACTAACTAAGTAAGGCCAGCAGAGGAGGGAGGTAGTAGTGGCAGCGGTAGCAGCAGGTAGTAGCTATAGGTGGGCATTATAGACTACCTGTAGCCTATATAGGTTTTAGCGTTTAACCTAGACTAGATATTTAAAGAAATAAAGTAGAAAGATCCTAAAGACAGGGTATAAAACCTTTAAGGTGACTTTTATTACTAGTTTAAAATAATAACATAGTATAACTTATAATTCCTCAAAGCTACATTATAATACCTATATATATATAAGTAGTTTTCACTTTTATAGATTAACTTAAAATGTTTAAAATATAAATTATCTTATTAATTTTATAAATAATATATATTCTATTTTTGCAAAGTTGGTTTTTTTGAAATTTATATATTCCTTATCTTACTGTAGAAAATAGGCTCTAATTCTAGCTTTAAGACATCTATAAATCTACTATAAGCTTAAAAATCTAATTTTAAACCTACTAAAAACGGGCAACCGGACAACCAAGCTGCCTGTTCTACAGACCACCCCCTCCCTCCCTCCGACTAGAAGGAAAGGGGTGCATCTGCGCGAAGAAAGAGAATCCTGTTACTAGGTGCCTAGGAGGCAAAAAGGGATCAGATTCCAGACACGGGTATACAGATACAGATAAGATAATAAGATGATTGAGTTGTTCTTCTAAGCTACGGAAGAGGGGAAGAGCAGAGACCTGTTTTATGTTGGGCTAGAGGGACAAAGAGCTAAGCGGGGTAAAAGCTAAATAGAGCCAAGCAGGGCCAAAGAGCTAAATAGAGCCACCGAGCCAAACAATGCCGAAAAGCTAAATAAGGCCGAAGAGCCAAATGAGGCCGAAGAGCCAAATAAGGCCGAAGAGCCAAATAAGGCCGAAGAGCCAAATGAGTAAAACACTATGCCCGACAACACTACTTAGAAATTAGATAAGTTTAATATTATATCTTTTAATTAATAGAAACTTATCTTTATTTTTATATTTGCCAGTATACTTAGCTAAGGATTATATCAAGATGGTATATAATTACTTAAAATTATAGGTAATGGTTATAATAAAAGATACAAGTAATACTACTATCTTTATAATTAAGACTAAAGCTTGTTTATTAACTAGAATATATTAGATAAGTTATATAAACTATAGTAGCTTTCTATCCGGCATACTAGTATAACTCTAGATATTTTATATCAACTATAGCTGCTTTAGATCCTCTATTAGTCAAGAATATTTAGTTAATAGTAGTTATACGACTATATTTAATTAAGTCTCTAGAGCTTAAATTTAAAGTATTATAAGATATTAGTTATAGCGCTAAAAGTGTTAAAGTATTAGTTAACTATTATTTAAATAAGGTTAGTAATAATATTAGAATCTATATAGGCCTTTATAAGTATAATAGATTCTTTAATTAAAAATAAAAGCTATAAATAGTAAATAAGCTAGACTATTTATTTTTAAGGTCTTTATATTAGAGTTTTTCCTAATATAAGCAAATATATACTTATAGTCTATAGTATTATAAGATAAAAGCTATATTAATATTATAATATTAATATCTCTTACTTAAGACTATAGCTATTTTATTAATACCTATAGTATTAGATAAAATAGTATTTATATCTAAGGGCTATTAAAGTAGTATAGTATAAGCTTTAATGTTAATATTAGTAATATAATACTAAAGATACAATAGGAAAAAATATAGCTTATAAGAACCTCTAGCTATAGGCAATATTGTTGGTACGGCCCTGATGCCTTAGGTCAGGGGGTCTTTGCACGTACAAATAGGGGCGAGCAAAAGGAACCACCATACATGTCTAGGTACGGGTTCGATTCTTGCTACGGAAGGAAGAAGGAAGCTATCATCATCGTGGGCACCAAAGCACTTGGTATAGTAGCCAGCCTTCTGCTAACTAAGCCAGACCAGCCCTTCTAATTAGCCACAGCCAGGCCAGGCATGCAGCCCCTTCAACGGTCACCAAACCCACACTAGCAGTCTTTTAAACATTCAAAAGAAGCATGCCCAAAAGAACGCCATAACCAGCTAAAAAGCCCACAAAGCCCTAAACACCCAAATGATCGTTAGGCCCTTCCAGCATACCCTAACGATCCCATAGGCGCCCTCCTATTAGCTATCCCAGCTAGCCAAGTAAGGGCAGTCCACAAACCCTTCGATACACACCGCCAGCTCGTTTATTAACACAAAGCATTCCAGCACCTTATTTAATAATAACTTCGTCAGGGCATCTACCAGGTTATCATCACCATAGATCTACCAGATCTCGCTAATCTCCCTCCTCTCATACAACTAGCAAAGGGCAAGAATATCTACCATCAGCCTCTTCTCTTTAGTAGTCCCTAGTTTAACCAGGCACTCATATAGCAAGTACAAGTCAGTACAGACAACAAGGGGTACCCAAGGAAGCTCCAGTTAGTCAGTAATAAGGTAAAGCGTAGCAGATACCACGGCAGCACTGTTAAAACCGCTAGCCATACTATATATCTCTAACGCTAGCACGCTCCGGGTTACCCTTTTACATTTTATCAAGGACCAGTACAAGATATTACTACGTATCTTCTACTAGGTCCCATTGCCGTTCGGCTCCTCGTTAGCCAACACGAGTACGAAACTAATTTACAAGCTCAGATCTCAGTTATTAACAAACAACCTATTAACGAAGACGATTAGCTTAGCAATAGTTAGGTCAAGGAGTACATATCTAAGCCTACAAGCAAGGTTATCGATTTACCACCCAAGTTGCTTATTTAGCTTAGTACAGTCCTCGTCTATGGGTAATTAGGCTTGGGCAGTAATAGAGAGGTCAAACATTACTTCTAGTTAGCAGATAGAGGCTATGTACACCCTACGGGCCCTTTGCTCAAGGTAGCGTTATACATAGTTAGGTAACTTCCGGTCAATTATTGTGATCCTCTCTACCTAGCCCTTCTAGTTAACGTCAAGGGATCCATCCTCGTAAAGTAATAGCCAGGTACTATTATAGTTAATAGGGCTAGTAGGCATGAGGGTCGTTTTCAGCTTACAGACAATCTTAGCTTTCTAGATCTTCTTCTCTTCTTTAGCTAAAAAAGCCAAGGTACCGAGAATAAGGGTATTATCAGTTTACATTCCCACTAGCCCAAACAATTCTACTAGGCCTTCCGTAACAAGAAGGTATAGGTCAAAAGTCAACATCCTCATCTTTAACTATTTACGATAGTAGCAATAGTACGTTACCTACTAGTATATACCCGCCTCAGCAATACTATATAGGGGTTTTATCACCCTTATAATCATACCTAGAGGGTATCATAACCTTAGCTCAGTAGGTAATTAGGCTAGAATTAGCTAGAATAGCCTTGATTTTAACTAAGGGTATACCTAGGTAACATTACGAAGTTTAACCACTATTTCTCTCTATAATAGGGACAGGGCAAGCACCGTAATTAGCCGTTAGCTGACCTGTTAAATTATCAGCAATTAGGTAAGGATATCCTTCTTACCTATATCGTTATACCCTTAAACCACAAGGTATAACTTCTTATATAGTTTAGTACTCTTATTCTTAACTTCATGTACTATACAAGACTTGAATAGCTAAATAGCCCTGTAGGTAATAGGGTTAAAACGCTTAAAGTTAAAGACGTCACGTACCACTAGATTATCTATCTCAGAAGCATCAGATTCTTCAAATAGGGTGCTGGGCATTATAATAATACTATTTAATTATAGCTTTATTACTAGCTCAAAGTCATTTTCTTCTTTTTATAATATTATAGCATATAGGCTAGTAGTAAGGTGCTATAAGCAGCCACGGCAGCAGGGTACCATAGGGGTATTGCCCCAAACGTAAATTATACCCCCTTCTACAAGATAGCTTCCCAGGGTGCCTACCAGGTGCGTGGCATAGCCGTTAGCAGCGTCATCTATAGGTTCTAGCCCTAGGCTAGGCTCTTTATAATAGTATAGCTAAACAGCTATCAACTAGAATTTTACAAGGCCGTTAGGCAGGTCGACCATAACATCGTGCCCTTCCATGGCTAGCAGTTTAAACAGCTCTTGCTAGCCTTTCTTTTCCTACCATACCCAAACGTCGCTTTATAGTAATAATGTTAGCTAGTAGGTAACGTTAGGTCTGTTACAGCTATGAAGTATGGTGTTGAGCTGCTGCTCCGCCAAGGCCTTCCGAAGCACTTTTATAGCTTTAACAATAGCTTCAGCCCTCTTCAGAGTTAACTAGGAAGGGGGCAAATCAGTATTTATCCAGGGAAAAGCATTAAAAACAAGCAGTATGGGTACCAGCCTGTCTAGCCCGGCTATATCGTTGACGGCCTTTACGGCTATCTAAAGGATAGCGTCATCAGTAAACGATCCAGATAGCTCGGCATAGAGGATCTCAAAGGCACGGCATAACAGGCAGTAATACCTCTCCACCTTACCTACCAACTAATAGGCTTCTATAGGGACCTGCTTACAGGTAATACCTATTAGCCTAGTCTTATTTCTAAGCTCTACAGAGGCAAAGTTAATGCCAGCATTATAGACTAGCCAATTAGGGGGTCCCAAATAGCTGTCTATCTACATTATCCAGAGTACCTCCCATATATCTTTAGTAGAAAGGGATTTGAGAAAGCGAGCAGCTTGAAAAGAAGTACCCAAGTCTACTATGTGTAGCATTAGGCGACCCTTTAAGTACATGACGTTAACTAGTAGTTTATAGTTAAAGTCAACGTTGTCTTTTAGCGTGAATTTGAACCATTTAGAGGCGTCAGCGTTTAGCTAGTAAAGGTAGCAAAACTTAGATACAGCCCCTAAAGCCGCTATCTCTATAAGGTAGCCAGCGTTGGCCAGAAGACGGTTTAGCTAGTTAACTAAAGGATACCCAAACCAGCGATATAGTTGTTAAAGCTTTATTTCGGTAAAGAAAGTAGCTATAGAAGCAGGACCATACCTAAAGGGAGAAAACCACGGGTGGCCCCACTTTCTTGTCACCAGGATGACTATCTTAGTACCATTAGGCCAGCGTTATACTAGCTTGTTGGTAGTGTTTTGGAGGAACATACCAAGGGCATCTATATCTATAATCAAGAATAGGAAAGGGGTTAAGGCATCTATTATGTAAAACATAATATCCCCAAGTAGCATTATAATAGTAGTTATGCCTTTTAACAAGAAATGTAGCCCTTTGCTAAACCTTACGGTAGCTTTGTTAGTATGTAAGGAATCCAGGCTGACTTTTGGGTCCTCTCGCTAGAGGGCTAAGTACTAGTCGTAGCCTACCATAGAGTATTTAGCTGTGCCCATATTAGGCATAATACCCTGAAATTTATAGTAAGAGTATCAGTCTTTAAGAAGGAAGATGCCAGCAACAATCTCGTCACTATCCTCAGGCTCCTCTACTAGCAAGGGGTTAAGATAATAAAGGAAGGCCGAATCCATTAGGAAGTAGTGGGCCATATAGCCACTATTATCATCTTCTTTAACAGTAGTCACTTAGCTAGTAGGCATACCTTTAGCGTCCTCTATACTGGCTAAGAAGGTATTAACTTTGCTATTATAGGTAGCCTTTTAGGCATGCTTGTAGGCTATTAGGAACTAACAACAGGTATACTAGCGTTCTTTACTTATATAGTTAGTAGACCAACAACCTTCTTTACTACACATAAAGCAACGTTTCTTAGTTAGGTCTAGGAGTTAAGGGGCTCCCTACTATAGTAGTAGTGGGCACGTGGTAGCCCTTCTGGGGGTACCACGGCTGCTCTGCTTATTGTTGGTATAGTAATAATCAAGATAGTAAGTCTCGTCGTTGCCTTTAGCAGCAAATAGGCCAGGACTAGTAAGAAAGCGCTGGGAAGGCTGCTTATACTTTAGACTTAGATCAAGAGAGGTATAGAGGTCTTGGAATAGCTTCTCGTATAGGGCTAAGGGCATAAATAGTATATATTCAAAGTCTAGCACGCCCTTGTAGGCGTAAAGAACGGTCATTCTAAGAGTATCGTCACCTTTATAGCCATAGCTAAGTACTTGTTAGCATAGCTAAAGCTTGTCTAGTAGGGCTTGTAACACTTCCCGTAGGTTTTTCTCAGCGTTTTCAGGGTCTTTATATATATTAGAGAAGGTCAGGCCAGTCTAGTTACTAAAGTACTGCTAATAGTTGGTATTAATGTCGAAATAGGTCTTTAGCTTAGCATACGCCTAGGCGAAGCTATTATCAACACTAATATATGTAAGATAGTACTTTTTAGCACGGCTAGTGAGAATCCAGGGAAGTAGGGTATGAAATTAGCCAGGGTCAACCTTATTAAAGTAGTAAATATTTAAAAATACCTTGATTTTATCATCTAAGAAGTTATACGGGTTACTACTCTACTTTTGTACTAGGTCCCAGCTCTTAAGAAAGCAAGCTATCTATTCTAGCTCTATTTAAACATTAGGCATGTAGTGAGGAGGGAGGTCCTGATAGTCGTTCCATGGTCGGGGCTGATGGTGGTATGGCATTAGTGTCTAGGCCAGGTATTCCTCCCGTGGGTCATGGGGAGCCTTAGGCTGAAAGGGGTCGTAAGGGGTCCCAGGGGCTCGTGATAGTTACTAGCCAGCTGGGCCCGGTGTTGCGTCCCGCTAGGTAACCACCAGGGCCAGGGTGGTAGTTAGCAGTAGCTAGGTTGGGTGTTCTACCAACTCAACGATAAGGGTAAAAAAGGACCCGCCGCCTGGTGCGGAAGGAGCTGGCGTTTAGGTATCCCTTCCAGGCAGTCTTTAAAATTATCGTGCCATCCTTAATTTAGGCGCAAATTCGACCTTACAGGCTTTATCTTCTAGCTACTTAGGGTAATAGTCTTCCTTAAGGAAGACAAATAGTTAGTCAGCAACGTAGTTACTCTTCCTATTGCTGGTGTAGATACCGTAGGTCTGGAGGAAGTACCGAAGCTTCGTTTGCCAGCAGCTATTGGTAACTTTGAAGCTATTAATAGTCTATCCCTTGAAGTAATCCTGGTACTTGTAGAGAAGGTTATTATTAATAACGCGAATTTCTCGTAGCTTATCTAGTACCTTAAGCAAGTACATCGTTATCTAGACTACGTTTCTATTTAAGGGGTCGCTAGGTGCTTCCTATAGAGAGAGGTTAACACGGGCCCAGCTTACTACTAAGACTATATATTGCTAGGGAAGGGTATTGAGGTGGGCCTAAAGAAGGTCTAAGGGGCTTTATCCTATAGTTATACTAGTACCTACTACTAGAGGCATACTCTAGGATGAAGAAGAAGAGGTTTTAGCCATTATCTATTGTTTCTGGGCCAGCCGTGAAAATCTAAATCTAGGATACTAACTAACTAATCTAACTTGTATCTTCGTGGTCGTTCTTCTTATAAGTCAGGCGAAGGAGAAGGGGGAGGACCAGCTACCATGGGTATAGTTCCTATTATAGTTAAGGAAGGTCTCGTCTTCTAAGCATGAAGAAGAAAGGGGACTAACCACTATAGGTATAGTTCCTATTGTGGTTAAGGATGGCTATTTAGGCCTACTAAAGGAGGAGGACTACCAAAAGAAGGACCAGCAGAAGAAGGAGGAGGAGGACTAGCTACCACGATATTCACGCTTTTTTAGCAGGTAGTTTATTTATTTACTTCTAGGAGACCAGAAGAAGGAAGAAAAGGCAAAGGTAAATAAGCTGAAGGCAAAGAAGGTAGAGGGGCCGCTGCTACCATAGCTAGCGACGTCAGCTTTGACAAGGGGCCGCCACTACCGTAGTTAGCGACGTTAGCTTTAACGCGAGTAGTGGCGACGAGAGCCAGTACGCCGTCGTCCGCAGCAACCAGGCAAGTAGTGATGGTAGTACCAGCAGAAGGTAGGGGCGCCATCGTCTATAGCGACCAGGCAAGCAGTAGTAGTGACGAGAACCAGCACACCACTATAATGGCAAGCGGCGAAGAGATCTAGATGAGAGAGAGAAAGAGAGGGAGACACCGTTACCCACTACCACCAAACAGCAGTAATGGTGCCAAGACAGGGGCATCGTCATCAGCAGCAACGAGGTAGCTATAGCCTTCCCAGTAGCCTTAGATCTACAAAAAAGAGGGTATCGTGACACTCACTACTACGGCTTATGACCAGCACAAGAACTATTTACCCGCAGGTAATAGTTATTAACAAACAACACCTATTACTATATAGTCTAACAAGTAGAGTTACCCTTTCAAGTAGTTATCTTAGTTATACACTACTAAACACAATAAAAGAGGGGTAGGTAAGGGTTTTAGCATTCTAGGCACGGTTTTAGGTATTCCGGGCAGCTATGCCAAGCAGCCAAGGGAGCATAAGGGGGCCCGGGCAAGAGGTTTATACGTAAACAGTAGGGTAAGTACTTAAGGTTAGCACCTACCCTGCTAGCCGTCGTTTAGATAGCAAGAAGGCCACCGTCTAGTAAGAAGCCCTTTTATAGAAGAAGGGGAAGGGGTAAAGAACAAGGCCATAAGAGTATTCTTCACCTAGGGGATAGGTATATTATAGGGAAGGTATAATGGTGCGTACTGCTAAATAGTCGGTTTTTCGCGTAGAAGGTTGTTGTCAGCACAGCAGGTTTATACAGGCGTCGGTTCCTTCTCGTGATACTTTATAATAAATACCTAGCTCTTCCAGGGGTCTTTGCCAGGAAGGAACTTCTAGTCTTTAACGGCTGGATCTCCTAGGGTACTAGTAACGACGACTACCTAGTCTAGTTACTAGTTAGTAGTAGCTACTTCCTTTCGATCATATAGCGTAGATATCGCGGTCTGCTTTGTCGGCTATTAACTGCTTACTGGCTAACAAGGTCGGCGAAGGTCTGGCGATGGATCTACCTCTTCGGACCTAGCTGTCAGGGACTAACGATATTAATCACTAATTAGTGTTAGTACGGCCCTGATGCCTTAGGTCAGGGGGTCTTTGCACATACAAATAGGGGCGAGCAAAAGGAACCACCGTACGTATCTAGGTACGGGTTCGATTCTTGCTACGGAAGGAAGAAGGAAGCTATCATCATCGTGGGCGCCGAAGCACTTGGTGTAGTGGCCGGCCTTCTGCTGACTAAGCCGGACCGGCCCTTCTGATTGGCCACAGCCGGGCCGGGCATGCGGCCCCTTCAACGGTCACCAAACCCACAAATATAATAATATATAAAGTCTTAGGCCCGACGCCTAAAAGCTTTAATCAGCCTATATTATATTTGCTTTAAGCCTTTCTTAACAATCTCTACTTCTATATATGCCGCTCTACTTATATACTAGTATATAGCCTTATTTCTTACGTTCTTAAATTAAAAAGTTTATAAATTTTATTATATTAGCCCTCTTTTTATATAGAGTTTTTAAATACTATATTATCTTTTATTTAATTTATAAAAATCTTAATAGAAAAAGGCTATAATTTTAGAAAAAGCCTTTTATTATAGCTCTACTAAGATATTAAATTAAATTATATATAATACTAACTAATAAAAAGACAGTAGTTTATTATCTATAAATTATATAAAATAGTATTAAAATAAATTTTATTAGAGTTAAAAATTATTTTAGATCTTAAAATAAAGATTTTTAATATATTTTACTATAGTGTTTATAATAATAAGTAGTTTTAAGCTTTAACTTATCTTAAATTTTATTTATAAAAAGCCTTAAAGAATTAAGTCTACAAGCTATTAGAATAAGTCTCTAGTTATTTAGAGATATTTATATAAACTTTTTAGCTATATTACAGCTAATTTTCAAAAAATTACCTATTATCTATACAATCTTTCCTATAAGGCATTTATATATTACTAAAGCTATTATATATAAACTAAAATAATATCTAGCCTATATAATTATAAGTAAGCAATTTTACTAATCTAAATATAGACTAATAGTAAGAATAGATAGAAGTAAATAAGATATATAAGCAAAAATAAATTATTTTATTATAGATATAGTAGCAAATAAATAAGATATATAGCTAAGTATATATTTATTAAGTAACCTAGCTATTAGATAATAACTTACCTAGCGACTAGAATCTACAGGCCTACTATATATTAGCACCTAGATATAAAGCTAATAAAGACTTAGATTATAGTATTTAATTAATATAATAAAGGTAAGTTAAACTGTTTTTTAGAATAACTATTATAGATATATAGTCTAGTCTTTAGTAGCTAAGATAGGTAGGCTATATTAATGCTCATCTATTTTAAACAGACTAAAAGTTGTCGATAACTAACTTATTTAGATTATTTCAAGCCTATATAGTAAAGTTAATTAAATATATAGCTACTAGCACTATTAATAAAAACTAAATAACTTTAAACCTACTATAAAATATTAATTACTAGATTCTATTACTAGTATAGAATTATCTAGCATTAGCTTAGGCCTAGAAACACCTATAATATCTCTTATAGTAAAATACCTTTTATCTACCTAGTTTTTTATCTGCTATAGAAATAGTTATAGTAGATGCTACAAATTATTAGTAGTATAAGGCCTTTTAGGTTGTTTAAACTAATCTCTATAAGATTAATATAAATATAGATATTAAAGCTATAGTAAACTAGATCTAAGAGTTTAATACAACTGCCTAGCTTTGTAGTATAGGTGGTATTTAAGTATAGTATCTAACCTAGCTCGGCTTTTAGAGCTGCAACCCTTACCTTAAGGAGAGGGAGAGTAGTAATCTTGTCGATAATACACCGGCGGCTGCTAGAGCCTGTAGCCTTAAGTTTCTTGCCTTAGGCAGCTACTAAGTACTCTAAGTAGTACTATATCTTTTCTAATAGCAGCCTATAGGAGTATTGTTAAACGGAAACGCTCGTGTAGGCGCTGCACGTAGGGAGTTACCCTAGACTTCACGTAAGGAGTTACCCTAGACTTAGTGCTAGTGGCGTGCGCGGCGGCAGATGAGTTTGGTGGCCGTGAGTCAATTTTTTGGGCTGTTTTAAGACCCTAACTTCGAACCTCTGCATTCCCCTTATTTCTTACCCAAAAAGCATGTAACCTAGTTTATTAGATAGCCTGATTTCTGAAGTTTATCTGTATTTAGTTTGGTTACTGTCAGGGTTAGGGTTGGCTAGTTATTCATGGCTGAAGAGAGTGGGTCTGGGGGCCGAATTTTCCGGCCTGGCCATTCCTACACCAGAGCCACCCGCAGCGTGCCAAGGATTGAGACAATGTCGGAGGGACTGTGAGGAGGGCTGACAGAAGCCCACTCAAATTTAATACAAAGTTGTCTAGATCATTCTCAACTATCCTAATTTGCCTTAGTGTACCCTACTGCGACCCTGCCAATAAAACATACTGCTAAAGGCACTATCCTTTAGAGTTTTAACATATCTCGTAACTCTACCGACTAGTACCACAGAGTTAACACTTGTAGCATTTAATCTAAAGTATCTAGGTTATCTAAATAGGTTTCTTTAGTGTCAGTATATTAGTTTATAATATAAAGGAGTAATAATAACGTAAAAAAAAAATAATATAAAAAAAAGCAATATTAATATAAAAAGAAACAATAATAATATAAAAAAGAGTAACAATAATGTAGAGCTGCTAAAGGCTGTGTCTTTAAGAATTAATACTAATATAAAGAAGCTAAAGAACATATAAGTATATTATAACTATTAATACTTTACTAATATCTTAAAATATATTATTTTCTTAACGCCGCTATTAAAGTAGTAAGTAATTATTTCCTAACAATATAAAGAGATATAATAAATTTAACTAGCCGAATCTATTTTTAATAAATTATCCTATAGACTATATTTCCAATAAGACAAAATAAAGTCTAGAATTAGCTTTTCTTTAATCTTTTGTTTTATTTCCAAGCTGCCTTTTTGTCTTAATATTAGCTAAAAATATATAAGATCCTTGCTTTATCTAGTTAGTAACAAGCTTAGACTCTATAATTCTTAGCGTAATATTATAAAAAACGCAATCTAAAAGCTAGTAGACAAGATATATAACAATCTAGCACTGATATAAAGCTTGTTGTAAGGCTTATTGGTGGATTAACGGCTAACGAATCCTGTGAATCGTCGCCTTTATAGAGGTAACCGGGAGGGGAAAGCGCTAATTCTTCAGGTGAGTCCACTTTATGTCGTGTCTAAGATGTGTAACGGGGGGGAGAGGGCGCTAATTTGTCAGCCGAGTCTTCTAGAGGCTGTATCTCGGCTGTGGTACGTTCTTGGCCGGCAGTTGTCTCTAGTTGAGGCGCTCTAACATTTGCAGCCTAGATGAAGTTGTTTTGGCGCCGTTTAGTTAAGTTTAGCGTGTTTCTAAGTGCCCTAGCCTGCTTGACGAATATATCGAGATTATTAGTTATGGTAAAAACGTGGACACCAAGCCGAGCATAGGTGCGCGTTCTGCTGGCCCCTCTGAGCGAGAGAGAGGAAACTGCTAGAGGGCTCCAACGCGAAGAAAGAAGAGATAATGAAAAAGGGTCGGAAGGGCCATAAAGGCGATAAAAGCAGTGATTGGGTTTTGATTAGACAATGTCATAGATTATTAAATAATAATAATAGAAGAATGAGTTGAATTGTTACTTCGGCCCTTGAGAGGGATAGAAGTATGTCTGGTACTTATAGTATAGACGGCTAAGAAAAATTTATCGTACTAGCTACGTAAAACACTGTACCTTATAATATACCCCTTTCCGGCCCTTTGCTCCCTAGAGTAGAAGGATCGACTAAACCATTTATCCGCCATTTTGATTAGTTTCCTCTTGTATCTTTGTAGCGCTTAGCTTGCTGGTCCCGGGCTGTTACCTAGTTAATGTTTTCCCAAGTGTTGCTTGTATAATGTACTTAAACAATATAAGTCTATCTGTGAAACTCCGGCTTTATGGTGGGTATTAGAATTCATTTTGTTGCTCTTTTTGTGGTTATATAATAATGAGCCTAAACATTGTAAGCTCTAATCTAATTATACCAAGCTTTCTGTTTGTCGTCTATCTTAGTACTATCAGGCTCTATACTCTAATGTCTGTTAATCTGGTAAAACCTTATGCTTGTCTTTATGACGGGCGGTTATAATTTGACTGTTTTAATATAAATAAAGGACTGTTTGTCTCCTATGCTTAGTTGTTTTATTATTAAAGAAAGTGGCTACTTTAATTGTATACAAGAGACTCTATAGTTAATTAGGCGGTATAGATTAATACGTCTAACCTGGTTCTTCATTTCTTTTATAATTATTTTAGTCGGTAGTCGCTTTACAGGTAGTATAGGTAGATTTGTATAAAGCTCTATATTATAAAGTCCCTTTTTAATAAGTTTTGGCTGGGAGATTAGACTGTATTTTTTCTTTACCTTCTGGAAATTGTTAAGGCTGATTAAAGGGTAGTTAATAGGTTCTTAAAAACTATACCTAAGTCTGTTTAGCTTTAATTAGATAGCAAATATTTATATCTAGACTGCTGTTTCTTTAGGAGAAAGCCTTATAGAAGGATTCTGGGCTAAGTTTAAGCTTTTTTAGTTACTAAACTCTTAGTTATTCTTTCCTTTATTTTCTTAAAAAAAGAAAGCCATATAGTTGGCTACCTGCCAGCCATAGTTGGTAAAGCTTGTTTAGGGTAAAATAGTAACATTAATTGCTCTAGGCTCCTTTGCCTTAGGATATCCTTTTTTGATAAAGCTCTTGTAAATAGTTATAATTCTCCTGTAGTTATGGTTTTACTCTCCTGTATTTAGGTAGGTATTAATAGACCCGAGGCGATTAGTAGCGTAATTATAGATTCTAAGGGCAAAGTACTTAGGCGTGTATATCGGTATAACGATAAACCGGTGCTCTAGTATTAGTTGTAACTATTTAAAGTTAGAGTAGGCTGGCTGATTATGAGAAATGATAAAGTAACTGATAAATATAATGTTAGTAAAGTTAAGAAGCTGTTATCTAATTAAGGCTAAGATATAATTGCTTTAAAGCTCCTTATTTTGAGCTAGGAGTCCTTTAGTATCTGCCAGGTTTAGAGCTAGGTATGCCTAATATTTATTAAAGAAGTTTTACGACTTAAGTAGTGATTGGAGCTTAGGGTATATATTAATATCCGGAAAGTAGTTAGCAACTATCTTTTGTGTTTAATTATTTGTAATAATATAATTAATGTTAAAGAATAAAGGCCTGTTCTTATATTCTATTAGCTAAACTTGTCTAATCTTAAGCCTATATATAAGAATTTGAGTCTTAAATGGGTTGCGGGAAAGATCTATGCTAGCCTTATGGTTAAAGTTATGATAGTTTTAGATGTTAATTAGATTAGGAAAACGGATGCTAGATAGTTATGTGCTAAAGTTGTTATAAAAGGGTAGTTGTAATAATTGGATGGTAGGGTTAACTTGATTAGTAATAGAGATAGGCTTGACTGATAGAATTAGGGTATTTGGGTTAAATGTCTCTTTTAAAGAAATGCTGGGAGAGGCTCTGGGAGACCTATAATGGGAGAAAGCTATCTGTAAAGTCTTAGTTATATGGAAGTTAGACCTAGAACGATGGCTGGATCCGCCTCTTCTAGACTGCCTGTTGCTTATAGTGGCTTTCTAATTATCTATAAGTGTAGTAAGAAGTATAAGGGAATTAAGTAGGTGATAAAAAGGAGGAGTAAAGTATAGGGAAAGTAGCGAGAAGCTTGTACCCTTAGGGGATGCCGTGTGGATAATTAAGCAAAGAGGTTGATATTGTAAAAAGGGTAGCTTTGCTACTTAGAGGTTGTGAGAAGGATGAAATATAGTAATAATATATCTTGCCTAAATTAGTTCTTTAGTATTACTAAAGGCTTTAGATGTAGTTAATTAGAAACTAGAAAGTAGCTAAAAGAGGTTTGTGGGTATTAGTTGGAAAGGTTTTAAGAAAAGGTCGTGTTAGGTGCTATGGGATTTTTATAGACTAGTAAAAGCGCTGCTTTTTGTGAATTACTTATATTTATTAGTTACTTTCTATTTTTTCTGCTTTCCTTTAGGTATTAGAGTGGTCTAAGTATTTATTTATGTAAGTAGCTGAGGTTAGTAAATTACCAGGCCTCTTAGGTACTCTCTTACGTTTTTTAAAAACTTCTCCTCTCTTTTACTAATTCCGTTTAACCTTTTCTTGTAATACCAACTTTTTACTACTTAGGGTATTACTTTATTGCTCTAATTAGACACTAAACAAGCTTTCTAAACTAAATCTTACTTTTATATTACTATCTTTCTTCTTTTATTTTTTAAAATGTCTTTTTATACTTCTTAGAATCCTGATAAGAAGGGAAAGGGAAAGGAGGAAAGTAAGTAGGAGCCTGCTTATCCTTTATATAAGTCTGACTGCCTTAAACTGATTGTCGACTATGGCATTTGTATTATTTTTGTGAACTAAGGTGTGCTTTTGTAGAATGTTGTCCTTAAGTCTAAACTCTATATCTCCTTTGCCTAAAATATCTCTATTTATATCTTGATTAGTTGTGGCGCAAACTAGTATATTGCATGGCTTCTGTTTAAGCCTACTGTTAAGAAGATTATAATTAATTTTTTTATTTTCTTTTTATTAAACGAGGATCGTAATTTCCTCTATAAGTACCTTTAAACACTAATGTAGATAGGTGCTAATAAGGTCTTTGTTAAGAAGGTTAACGGTAAGCCATATGAAAAGTATATGTCTAACTTGTGCTGATTAGATAATAAGTGCCGCGCCCCTACCCTTTTTGTTACCTTTTTTGGTCATTAAAATGCTTCTCCCTGTGAGTACTGTCTTGCGTGCATGTCCCGGAACTTTAACTATAGGGTCCCCATTATAGTTCCTTTCTTTAAGTACTAAAGCATCCCTGGTTTCAAGAAGGGCATGTGTACCAACTGTCTTTACTATATTAAAGGCGGCAACTGTACTTTTAACAAGGATTTCTACATTTCTGCTGTTGAGGCTGCTACTGCTTTGCTTGATTATAAACTCGAGGGCGCTTTCTGATTAGAACTTACCTTGGGCAAATTTACCTAGATTGATAAGGAATTTAACTTTAATAAAGTAAGGGAGGAAGTAATTGGAAAGGTGAAGGGTTTTTGGCCTAGACTTAAGAAGCTAAAGCTTAAAAAGAAGAGGTTCTGAGAGTAATTCGGGAAAAGAATTAGGGTAAAAGGTTATATAAGGTAATAGACGTTGGGTTTATAGAACTATTACTCTCTATTCTTGCAATGAGTAATTAATTTTAAATTTTATATATTGTGTAATAGTAAAATGAATGTAAACTGGGCTCTGATTAGAGTAAAACAAATATTATAGGGCAATAAACGAAAGAAAAGGAGCCTAGTAAAAAAAAAATATTTAGATGTAAAGAAAATAATTGGTCTGCGGCAGACCGCTAGTCTTGATGTATTGCGGACAGGAGTATCCCCCCCCCCCGGAATAATAAAATAAAAGTAAAATTATATTTAAATGAAAATAAAGTATTTAAGAAACAAGCTAATAATCTAATCGGCAAGGGTTACTTGTCTCAACTATTAAAATATTAATATACTAGTTAAATTATAGTGGTTGGCGAGGTAGCTACTGTATTTAAGATTATGTTATAATGCCGGAATATAAGGTTTCTGAGTTTTTGAAAGAGGATGTAGAAATAGGTTTCATTAACTATAAGATGTCTGTAGGTATTTGTTGAGGCAAAATATCTAAAAGTCTTAATACTAATTAGAATCTTCTCTATTGTTCTCGATCTTTATGTCGGTAATAGACAAGAATAGATCTAGAAAAGTATTATATAGTTGTATTTACTAGAGCTTATAGCCTATGGTTTCTGTTTTAGGCGGGTTTTCTGTCTATAGCAATAGCATTTTTGGCTCCCAAATCCCATTATATTTAACAAACTTCTTCAGCCTTTAAGGTAAATATGTCCTACCAACTTTAGCTCTATCTAGTATTTAAAGCTTGTATATATTGTTTGGGGAAATAGAGTCGATAATATATAGACCAAACCATTGGTATGTTAGCTTTCTAAATGAAGAGTAATTAGTTTTTTATTACTCATTGATAACAAGAATAAGGTTGTCTTTCTTTAGAGGCGTTGGTCTTGAAAACCTATAATGAATATCTCTGGTAGCTGTTTATTATCTGAACTTGACAACTAATTCCCGCACTAGTTTTATGTCTTTGGCTAAATTGAGAAGGGACTTAAGACAATAGTATAGGGCTTCTTAAGGCGATATATGCGGCTCTTATGCTTGTACTCTCTAGGTCGGAATGTCGGTTTCTATCGGGATAACAGGATTGTACCTATAGAGGAGGTAAAACGGGCTTTTCCTATATAAACGCCTTAATAATGTGCAATTAGAAAAGAAGGTATATAGAAGAATATATCTCTATCCTTTTGTGCCGTCTTCTATTATCTTAGTTAACATGGCTGTAAGAGTGAAATGTTTGTGTTTAATAATTTCGTTTGCTTGTAGGTTGTATGCCAAAAGAAGGATTTGTTTAACTCTAATTAGTTAAAGGTATTGTACAAATTTCCCTATATTCTCTCTGCCTCTATTGACAATAGCTTTAAAAGGTAGCCCCTACTTAAGTAGGATATGCTAGATGAAGAATTTCTTTATATTCTTAGTGTTAGTAATTTTGAGAGGCATAGTTTTGACCTAGCCGGTAAGATTATAGTAGGCTTCTGCTAACTTGTTGTAGCCTTGATCAGAAGGTAAGTGTTGGATATTAATATGAATCTTTATAAATGGCTGGTTAGGAATAGTTGAAATAATCTCGTTATTGTAAACTCTGACACTCTATCTTGCATATTTTGGACATTTGGCTATAGCGTTCTTAATGTTAGCATACATGCCCTTCCAGTAGTACATAGCGTAGATTTGGGAATATGTTATATCTTGTCCTTGATAACCCAAAAGAGTATATATGTTCCTGATAATCTGTAACTTTAGATTAGGATTATTAATAACTTTTTGTCGTTTAAGGCCTTTTTTAGGTAACTGCTAGAGGATTTCTTTATAAAGGGCAAAACAATAAGCTGTTTTCTTAAAGGTCTGTAATTGTAAAGATAAAAGTTCTTGCGGTATAACACTGTCCCGAAGATATATTGTAATATTCTTAGATTGTTTGGACTAAAAGCAAATATTATTAAGTATAGGGCTCTAATTAGCTTTAACTGTAGCTGTGTATTTAAGAGTTGTTTTATACTAGTCCTTAATATTTCCTTTAATTTGCCTGTTGTTGTTATTAGATGGCCCTAGAGGTTTGTGAGATAGGGCGTCGGTTATTGTATTTTCTGTCCCCTTTATATGCTAAACCATAAAGTTATAGGTCCTAATTACCGCTAGCTATCTTGTTATAAGAGTGCTGGGTATATTTGTTACGGCTCCCTTTAGTTGCTAAACGAAAATATTTAAATTTATTTCCAAGAAGAAGTATATACTATAAATGTAAAACTATAGGTGTTTGATTATATAGAGAACTGCCTTACATTCTCTCTTTGTGGTGTTGTATAGCTTTTCTATATTTATCTAAGCTCTATTTTTGTACCTTATGGGATGTTAGATACTGTTTTTTTTCTATATAAGATAAGTTCCCCATTCTTAGAGACTTGTATTAATTATGAAGATAATGTTTCCTTGGCTGTAATTAATATTGATTAGATACAGTTTAGTTGTAATAGTTGCTTTTAACATATCTATAGCTTTCTGGCATTCTTTTAACTAGTAAAACAGTGCTCCTTTCTTGAGGAGGTTAAAGAGTGGCCTGGCGATAATCCTATAGAACGGCATTTATGCCTAGTAATAGTTAATAAGGCCGACAAAGGAGCAGACCTGAAAAATGTTTTAATAGCTTTCCTATTCTCTAATCTTAATAATCTTCTTGTCTGCTGGCGCTTAGCTAAGAATACCGCATGTATATTTAACAATGTTGGTTTAATGCTTACACTATTTTAACTTGCAGGCAT
Source organism: Diaporthe sp. PMI_573 (assembly GCA_021399435.1). Classification (NCBI taxonomy): domain Eukaryota; kingdom Fungi; phylum Ascomycota; class Sordariomycetes; order Diaporthales; family Diaporthaceae; genus Diaporthe; species Diaporthe sp. PMI_573. The sequence continues at coordinate 34,519 of JAJTUP010000143.1, forward strand.
TAATAGCCGTGCCAGCCAGTTCTGCATTATAGAGGATATTGTCGAGATTCTTAATATATTCCGCTATATATCTTCTGACTCCGGGCAGATTAGGAATCTCCTTGTTGTTATAATCTGTATCGGGATTTCTAATAGCTACATTATCTAGAAAAGGTCTGTAGATTAAGGGAATTAAGTCATACAATAGCCGCACCATATATTGTATAAACTAGGCTATAGAATTAGTAATATTTATAGGTAGGCTATATTGTTGAAATAATCCGATTAGTGTTGTAAAGGTTGTTATGTTGCGGCTTTTCTTATCAAGTTTAATCTAATTGTAGTCTAAGAAGAAATTTAGGAGAGAAAGAATCTTGTATATTGTAAATTCTTCTACAAATTTATCTACTGCCAGAGGTATAAAGGCGTCTCTAATTGTGACTCTATTTCCTTTAGAGATATTATTAATTAGCCGGTATTTTAAGTCTTTTTTCTTAATTAGAAACTAGCCGTTTTGGTATACTATGTGAGATTTCTTGATAATGCTACTTGTCTTTCTTTCTTTTAGCATTTTGATAGCTGTTACTCTGAGGGCTCTAGGTAGCTTAATTGTCTTTGTTTGGTAGGCCTTATGTGGCATAGTTCTGATTGTTTAAGGTAGAGCAACATTTATACTGATTTAAGATATATGAGACTAGTTTTAGGTAAGGGCCTTTTCTCTATTAAATAAGAGATAGGCAAATATGTTCCTTTCTTTAGTTAAAAAGCTGTTATAGTTATCCTTTATAATCTGTTCCAAGCAATTAGGAATAAGTCGAGATTTTTTCTTAATTTTAGAGAATTTTGGCCGTATCTAGGGGTTGTATTTATGTCTATGGTTCCGGTTTATGGTATCTCTAATTTTTGCTTTATGGCTTAACTTCTAGTTAACCATTCTCTTCGGAACTGATCTATTAGATAGGTAATTATCTACTGGATATACTTTAACTCCCGCCCTCTTATAGAGGGTTCTAATTATAAGTTAATAAGTATACCTAATAGATTTAGCAATACTAGCAGGCAATAGGATTGAGTTTACCCACTTATAAGTACAGGCCGTTCTTGTTTTTAGATACAATCTGTAGATATACTAAGGATTGGGTTTTTTAATACCTTTAAGCATACACAGCTGACATACTTTGTGTTAAAGGTCTTCTATAAAAGAAACTAACAACTTCTAAATATTCTTGTTTTAGAAGATGCCAAGAATTTTATTACCTTCTTTAATACCAAGATAGGTTAAAGAAGGCTTGATTAGAGTGCCGATTACTACTAATTTCTAATCAGATTGCTCTAAATACATTTAAATGGCTAAAGTCTGTAGAATATATTTTTTTAAAACTTATGTACTATTACTAGGCGCTATATAAAAAGGCTTCTGGTTCCTTTGTCCCAGGCTATACTTTATCTGGAAGTCTCCTAGTATAATATATATAAATAGGAAACCCTTTGATTTTTTAAAAATCAGATTAGTGTTAAGAAAGAACAGCATTTTAAGAAGAATATAGTATATAATATTACAGGTTACATTATTAACAATAAAGAAAACTTGCTTTATCTAATTAGGGCTAATACAAATCTAGTCTTTAGTTACCCTAATTAGAGACAAGGCTTCTCTGTTATAGACTATAGAGGTTATATCCTTGAGAAGAGAATAAGCAAGCTAGTTTTAGCTACAATAGCTTAATAGTAGCAGATTTATCTCTACCCTAGTATCAAGTAAAGCCAGTAAAGGTATATATTAGTTGCTCCCTATACATACAATAAGGAAAGCTAAACTATAATATTCTTGATTAATTACATCTAAAGTCAATATAGCTAGAGAGCTAATATAATATCTAATCATTATTAGGGTTAGAGCAGTTTCCCCTAGTAAGTTGCTTGTTGGAGCGCTAATAACTTTAATACTCGGGTACTAGTCTCTCTGTCTCCTTATTTTATAGACAGGTTTAAAAGGGACTTGCAAAATAGTCTTTGCCCTGTCCTGCAGGGCTTGTAGGCACCTAATTAGAGTAGTATTTGTCTTCCCAAGAGCTAGGAGATTAGAAGTACGTATCTTTACAGTTTCGCCAAGAATTGCCTGTATTACTACTTTTTCCGGAGGTAAGGTTTCTGCTAGTTGTCTTTTTGGCTTGGCGTAAGTTAGTTTTTCTGCCGCTGCCCTTGCTGCCATACTAACTTAATTATATTCTGTATGTCTAGCAAATTCTTCTACTATGTAGCTTTTCGAGTTATCTAGTTCCTTTCTGCTTAAACCGCTTAGACTCGGCAAATTATTTTCAAAGTAAATATGTGTTTTAGGATAAGGGGTATCTGATATAGCTTTGTATATTGCCTTATTGCCTTGATCTAAAGTATCCTTTGTTACTTATTTCTTTTTTACAGTATTAACAAAGGTTTGTAGATCTTTTAAACAAATCTATTCTTTACCTATAGTAACGGTGTAGAGAGATAGGTCTAAGGTTATCGATATAGATCTAATTGCCGGCGGCTTTCTAGGTAGATTAAGATTCTAGACTAGTTTAACCTCTTCTAAGGCCGGGTTACCTCTAAATAATAGGTTTGCCTTAACAAGTTTTCGGTATTAAAGGATGTATGGTAAGTTGGTTCTACCTTTCTGTAATAGAAACTCTAGTTAGCCTCTGGTATATTTCTCAATTCTAATTCCTTTCCGATTATAATAGAGTTAAATGCTGACAAGATCTAGGAATTCAGAATACCTATTTCAAGTATTTGCAATAGTGCCGAGGATTATTAAAGAACCCTCGTACTTTTCTACATAAAAGAGCCTATTAGTAACAAGCTTGTTAATCTTGTCACACTTATAGGCTATATGGTCTTCTCCTATATAGCCGTAGCATATATACAGAGAGCCATCTTTCTTAAGCTAAACAGTAGAAACGCTATAAGCATTATTATTGTTATTACTCAAAGCTAGGGAGTAGATTTCCTAGCTACTAGGTCTCTAAACAGACCCCACTGCTCTTATTCTAGTCAGTCTAAGTTTAGTTTGTCGTCTATTATAAGAGGTTGCTTTAGTATAGCGTCTAAGTTATTTGTCAATCTCCTTTTTCTCTTGTATTCTTAGCTACTTAATTTTCAAGTCAGTAAATTCATTTACAAGGTCGTCTATCCTCTATTTAAGAGAATTATTAACCTAACTCTTATACCAATTAGGCTAAACAACAGGTTCTAAATATATACCAGTAGGTTTTAAGTATCTTAGATTGTTACTCTATTTCTTCTCTATATACTATTAATTCTGCTAATTCTACAAGTCTATTTGGAAACAATTAAAAAGTCTTTTTACAGCTAGATAATAGTCCTGCTTAGAGTACTCTAATTCTCTGTTAAGGATAGATAAAAGCTTGTCCTTAAATTCTGTCTAGGGTATATTTTTAACCTTTTCCTTAGAGGCTAGTCTAAAAAGAAGCCACTTCTTGATTTAGGACGAGAGCGTCTTATAGAAGGTCCTGCTTCCCTAATTAAACGTCTCTCCAGCTTTAATTAGCGCTTGGTTGTAGTTAGCAATCTTTTGTTTTTACTCCTTAAGGTTGTCTGAGGGATTCTGGCGGAGGATTGCTTTTATTACTAAGCCTGGATCTACTTGAGAGAAAGTATCACTGGTTTTAAAGTAGGCTAAGAGTTCCTGACTCTATAAAGCCCAGGTATTTAGCCTAGCAGTAACCTTCTTAATTAAATAGACTAGATCAGAGCCGGTATAGTATTGTTTCAACAAGGAAAGGATCTAGTCTGTTAAATAAGAGAATTAGCAAGCAGTATCCTCTAAGGCAGATATCAACTTAATAATGTTTATACTATTAAACCTTGGTACGTTAAGGTTGTATAATATAAGCGACACTATTTAGGGCGGCATTATATTGCTATAGGGAAATGGATTAAATAGGTATTGGCCTATAGTGTTGGGCTTAGCTAAAAGGGGTTGTTATGGCTAAGTAGGAGGGTCCTAGGTAGAAGGTAAAGAGGTTTTGCCGGGAGACCCTTTTCCCTTAGGCTTAGGTTTCTTTAGTAACTAGTCTCTTCTATGCTCCTTTTCAGTCCTTTAGTGATTAGGAGGAATTAAAGAACCAGCAATTACTTACTGGTAGGTAGAGCTTAGAGTGAGTAAAGGCGGACGTGGCGGGCTTGAGCCTTTAGATGACATAATCGGGAAACCCGGTATTTCAATAAAAGCAGCATCTTTGGTAGGGCCAGCTACTATAGATATTCTAGTACTAGATATAGTCAAAATAAAGTAATTAGAGCTGTAGGCTTATTAATAGTTAAGAAAATTAGTATTATCTAGAAAGATAAATATATTTATAGGTTGGTACTTAGTATAGTAATGATACTTCTAAATTCTCGTACCTTCTTAAGGTACTTTTCTTCTTCCCAGCATATATAGTCTCTTCTTAGAGTCTCCTATTAGCTTTGATTAAAAGCCATAATATCTTAGCCTTGCCTCTCTGTATACTCCTTGGGCTTTATGCTTATGCCCAAAAGTACCTTGCCGCAAACCTTGTCGCAACAGATATAGGGGCAATTATTACAATAGTGCTACTTTTTAACTAGACTTTAGTTGCTAAAGTAACTATAGAATCAGATTAAGGGCTGTTCTCCTCTAATCTAAGCTTGACAAATCCTGTAAAAGTCTAATCTTCTCCTTAACTAAGTGTTTTACAAGCAAATATGTCACTCTGCCAGAGCTTTAGCCGTTACTATGAAATGATCCCCGGCATGATAGCTAATGTTTATACCTTGGGCGTAAAGCTTAGTTAAGAGGGTACCCTTTAGAACCTCGGCAAGAGAGTAGGTTTAAAAGCAGGGTTCTTCCTATATACTTTAGTTATGCTTCTCTTATCTTTAGTTTAGTTACATAACTCTCTTCCTGGCAAGGCGTTTTCTCGGTAATTCTGATTAGGCATAGGTGAAATAATTCTGTACATGATTATAAAGAACAGGCAAGCTTTAGACCGACTCGTTAATCGTAAGCTCTTTCCTTAGTCTTCAAAGGTTACACAGTTAGCTCTGCCTGGGCCAGATTACTAGTAAAAATATGGATACCAAGCCGAGCATAGGTATGCGTTCTACTAGCCCCTCTGAGCGAGAGAGAGGAAACTGCTAGAGGGCTCCAACGTAAAGAAAGAAGAGATAATAAAAAAGGGCCGGAAGGGCCACAAAGGCGATAAAAGCAGTAATTGGGTTTTAATTAGACAATATCACAGGTTATTAAATAATAATAATAGAAGAATAAGTTAAATTGTTACTTCGGCCCTCGAGAGGGACAGAAGTATGTCCGGTACTTATAGTACGGATGGCTAAGAAAAATTCATTACACTAGCTACGTAAAACACTGCACCCTGTAACAATGGTATAACTTTTTACCTGAGTTATATAATATTTAGGCCGCCCTCCCTTAGTTGTCGGCGTTGTAATATAGTAGGTATATAGCTATAGCTGGCCGCTATAATAAATTGAGCTGAAAGTATATACCTTGCCATTATATTATAGCCTCTCTATGCTATAGTTCTGCAAACTGTGTATAGCATGAAACCTAACTATGCTGTTATAGTAAGCCTAGTATGTTACCATAGCTAGACTACTATTAGGCCCTTTGACTTTTATGAAGAAGTTAGGCACTATTAGCTTGTTTAGCATAGTTGATGGTATGATGTGGCTAGTGAGCTTATTATAGATAGACTAAGCCAGCTGTTCTAGATAGGCGCCATAATAGATATCTGGCTTAGGCGCTACGATAGTATTGTTTATAAGCAGCTTAAGGTTTGTAAATACTATATTCCTAGCATAGTAGCGGCTAGCTTAACTTAAACTAAGAATGGTGGGGATGACATTTGCTAGTATGTTGTCTTTATCCTTAGCCTGGTTGTTTCTCTCCTGAAAGGCCTCAAATGTACCGTTAGAGAACGTAGAAGGCGAGAGTGACGGCCTTGGGACTGCCAGGGTTGCCTTTTTTTCTTTTAAGTCTAGCTTCCGCGATTTCTAAGTTGGGTGGATAGTATATTCAGTTAGATATAGGTTGAAGTCGCGGTTATAGTTGCTCGACTTCTTTGTCTTTGCCATTACTGTAATAGGAAGGGTCGAGGCTAGATCTATAGACCTAGTCCTCTAGCTTTGCAAAGATTGGCTTATATTTATAGCAACAGGGTATTAATAGTTAATTAGTGGGTAGGGGTATTATATGGACTTATTAGAAAGATGCTTTGTAGACTAAGCTTATATTAACTTGCTCTTTTAAGATTACGTAAATTTAGACCGCTATGTCTAGCAAACTGGGCTAGCTCTTAAGAGGTCGTAGCATGTAAGAAGACGTGTCTGCTGAAACTGGCTGGAGGAGAGAGAGGAGAGGGATTATAGCGCTAAGTTTGAGTCTATCTGTTGAGTTCTTTTAAGGCCCTATAGCTTAAACTGATCTTGAACAGTCTGTCTTAAAACTTGGGGGGGTATTTCTAAGATGCCTAAGCTTTGAGTTTGACTTTGTTTCTTATCTTAGTTTTCTTCACTAAAGGGTTAAGGTTAGCTTGTAAAGGCTTGTTGGCGTACTGTTGCTTTTGATTATATGGTTTTGCTATAAGTGACCTATTGTTAAGAGTTAAAATGGGGTAAGGGGTTAAGGGATATTCGGGCTGCCGTAAAAGTTGCTATGTTGTATTAGGTTGTTTGTATTTAAGCTGGTGCTGCAGGAAATAGTGTGATAGTTGGTGGTGGTGTGGGAGAAAGCTTTGATTGATTGGAGAGAAAGGTTTCGTTATCTATGAGGGTCGGCGGCTAATTCCCCCGGCACGCTGTTAGCCTACTATTAGTTAACCAGTTTAGTAGTGAGTAATTATTTAAAGCATGAGAAGGGCTTGATCTGACGTTACAGAATTTAATTATAGGTGACGTTGGGACAGATTTGATTGGAAGAACACGTTAGTACAACGCGTGCCGGTAGGGTAGAGTGGGTGACTTTCATTTCTTTAAGATGCTGCTGTCCAACTATTAGCCGCTCAGATGGGAGCCGCGCAAAAGCATAGAATGCCCGCGCGGAAATCTGCCTATGGACTTTTTGCGCCGTTATGTGACTTTGTGTACTCGCGCTGACTTACCGACTCCATATCCACCGTAGCCTGTCTCATACTGCACCCTATCTTGACACAACGCTCGTTAATTAAGATAAAGGTATGGCTTACTGCGTGGCGGAAACATAGCCTTATATACTTACGCTTAGTGTCTTATAGAATATAATGATTAAAGAGAAGTATCGCGTCAATTACAGGATCGGCAAGGGCGGTTTCGGCCTTGTTTATATAGGTATGTTTAGTGTTTGGTTAGGGGCTTTATGCTAATAATCTGAGATTGACCTTATAGGAATCAATGTTCTTACTAAAGAAGATGTTGTGATCAAGCTGATGTATGATTAAAGAGGGCCTTAGATGCTTAAGGACAAGGTAAATACTTACCGAGCCCTTTTTAGTAGAGTTAGAATTTCTTAAGTCCTATAGTTTGGCTATAAGGGTAATTACTACGTTTTAGTCTAAATACTTCTTGGCCTATCTCTAGAGGACTTACTAAACTACTATAGTTGATACTTATTACTTAAGACTGTCCTCCTTATTATAGACTAGGCAATTTCTCGAATCGAGTATATTTACTCTAAAGATTTTCTCTATTACAATATTAAACCAGACAATTTCCTTATAGGAGTTAGTAAGCAAGGCAATATACTGTATACTATCGACTTTGGTTTAGCAAAAGAGCTCTGTAACGTAGAAATAGACTAACTATATAGAACAGGCCGCTCTTTTAGCAGAACTAGGCAATATATAAGCCTTAATAACCACTATAGACATAGTATATATATAAAACCTAAGGGACCTTTCTTCTGCTAACAGTATTAGTGTAGAGTAGTTATAGAGTAATGATTTAGAGTCTCTAGGGTATATACTTATCTACTTAGTATAGGGTAAGTTACTCTAGTAAGGCCTACAAGCTGCCACTAAAGAAGAAAAGGACGAACTAGTAAAAGAGAAGAAAACTAATATACTGGTAGAATTAATCTATAAGGGCCTACTAAAGGAATTTGTTGCGTATATTAAGTATACTAGGTTACTTATATTCTACGACAAGCCTGACTATTACTATCTATGCTACTGTTTCCGTCGCTTGTTTAAATCCAGAGGCTTTGTATATAACAATGTATATAACTAGACAGAGAAGCGGTTTTATAAGATACAGAGGTAAACAGCCGGTGTCTTAGAATTAAATCCTTTATGAGGACTAGTGCACGTACATGGAGGATTAATGCTAATGGGGGCGGCGGTCGATACGGCGGGTATTGTCGGCTCCGTCATTGATGACGCGGCTTCATAGTCGTTATTTTCGGATGCTAGTGTGAATCTTCAGCATGTTGGTTGATCTGGAGCTGAGATTTCTCCAACCTTCCACTGGGTATGCCCGATATGATTGGCTGATCTACATTTCTCGCAGGTGCGAAGGTCGGTTCTACCCTAAGCCCGCTGTACTTTCCCCCCTATTCCCAACAGAGGTCAACGGGGCCCACGGACATTCAAGACGCCTTGGAAGGATTTTCAATCCATGTTAGTACTTTTTTGGCGGTCTCGGTACTGTGGTACCTAGATAGGTCTTTTTTGGTTTTATTCCCGTCATACTTGCAAGTAGGCTGAGCTCCAACATGCATGCGGCAGCCAGATCCTTGGAAAATAACGTCTTATGAGATTTTCTCCCCCTCGAGAGATAGGGGAGAACATGTCCTAACTCACGACACACTGTGACGACAGTGCCCTATTAAAACCAACCACAACCGGGCACACCTGAAATAAATAACGGAGTAAAAAGTTGGCAAAAGTTCATACACCAGAGTGGATCTCAACCACTCCCAACTTGTCTTGAAGCGATTGCAACTGTCAGCTGTAAGGAACACCAAATCTCGTTTCAAGTTGCTCCACGCACATCCATTACAAAGACAAGATGCGAGAGTTTCCTGTGCTACATGAGCTTGAGTAGCTGTCAAGGCCTGGATAGTTCGACCTACCTGTCTCTGAGTCTGGAAGGTGACTCGGCGGCGTGGTTTCCGCTCACTAATAGCACATGTGATTATCAATGAAGAAAAGCTGGTGCGTAATTGCCCCCATGTATCTTTGCACTGGGCTGCAACGGGGATGCAAGGCCTCCATCCCGGGTGGAGTTGTGAGACTTTGGAGCCGGATCTCCACCGGAACCCCGAGGAATAGTGCAATGCCAGGTCTTTCTGTCCTTGTCTCCTGAATGCACGACGGATGCTCTAGCCAACAACAGCAATGGGGCTGCGGGATGCATCCATTCGATCCAGTTGACTGGTCGCACCTGTGGCTGCTTCCCAAGCGAGCCTAGAAAACGAGCTCCGATTTCACTTCCGAAGTGGATGAGCATAGTGCCAATCTTGTGTCACAACGAGCAGGAAGAAATTTGTGCTGTCCACGCCAAACCCCTCAGCATTGATCAGTCACAAGCCAACATCGTGAAATCCTGGTTTAGCTGGGACCTCTCGATTTCGCATAGTCACCGTCGTCATCGTCGCTGTCATTTCTGCACAGCCTTGTGAGAGAATTTCCTGGAAGCTGTTCCGCCTGAAGAGCATTCGAGCTCCAGTATGAGACCCGAACCGACCATTGGCCTTGCCGCTGCTGCGGTGTTTGCAGATTTCACCAGGCTGGACCAGCACCCACTTGATTCCCCCGCCATCACATGCGTAAGTATCATACTTGCTGACCAAGACGGCGAACATCCTGGCTGACCATGGATTAGTGCCAGGCCCTCGTCGGACAAGGCCTCCGTGTACTCTACCCCGACTCCACTGAGTACAAGGAGCGCACGGAATCGTACTGGTCTGTGGCCGCACAGTTGACTCCATGGTGCATCGTGCAGCCCAGTAACGCGCAGGAAGTGTCCACGGCTCTCCTGACGCTCCTGGACGATCCGGAATGTGGGATCGCGGTGCGCAGCGGCGGGCACACCACGTTTGCCGGTGCCAACAATATCGTCGAGGGCGCTACCATTGACCTCGGCAACATGAACAGCACGACGTATCACCCCGAGAAAGGCACTGCTTCTATTCAACCGGGAAGCACCTGGTTGCAAGTATACCGGACTCTCGACGCTCTCGGTGCTGCCGTGCCTGGTGGCCGTGTTGGTACTGTAGGTGTTGCAGGCCTCATCCTAGGCGGCGGCATCTCTTTCTACTCGGCCAAGCAGGGCATGGTCTGTGACAATGTCGTTGGCTATGAGATGGTCGCATCTACTGGGGACATTATGTATGTTACTAAAGATACCTATCCTGATTTGTTTAAGGCGTTGAAAGGAGGTGGCCCAAACTTCGGGATCGTTACTAGGTTCGACATGACGGCTTTCGAGACGCCGAAGCTCTGGGGCGGCGCGGTGATTTACAACAAGACGGCAGGCTCTGAACTTCTCAGCTCGACGGTAGACTTTGTGGATAATGTGGAAAATGACCAGGCTAGCTCTAGCATTGTATTCTGGACATACCAGCCGTTACTTCGGGACACCGTCGTGATTGCGGCGTACGAGAACACCGACGGTGTTGTGGCCGGACCGTCTTTTGAGAAATATCTCGCCATTCCTGGGAACCTATCATCGACAATGCGGGTGACGAACATCTCTGACCTAACCCATGAGTTGGAACAGCCAACAGGCTACATGTAAGTGCAAGCGACGTGTCTCGAATGACAACCACTGCTAAGATGAATTACTGCACAGTCATATCTGGTTCACACTCTCCTTCAAGAACGACGTGCGAGTCCTCGAGCACGCCGTGTCAACGCACAACCAACTCGTAGATGACATGCTCGCGCAGTCCCCGGACGGCGACTTCATCACCCAGTGCATGTTTCAGCCTCTGTCCCCCATCTTCGCCAAGCACGGGACCGCACGCGGCGGCAACGTCCTCGGCATCGACAGGATCACCGACAACGCGGTGCTGTGGCTCGCGACGCTGGCCGTGAAGGGGGCCGAACAGGAGGAGTTCGGGAGGGCCAAGATGTCGGCGTGGGTGGAGAGCGTGAGCGGTTTCGCGAAGTCCGTGGGGTCCGATGTCGAGTGGCAGTATCTTAACTATGCCGACTACTCGCAGGATCCGCTGAGTAGTTACGGCTGGGAGAATGTCGAGCTCATCCGGGCAGCGGCAGAGAAGTATGACCCCATGGGCGTTTTCCAGTCCAGGGTCCCTGGAGGCTTCAAAATCTCGAGCTTACCTTGAGTGGGATAGGCAGATGCCGGAGTGAGCGATGCTCGATTATGTAATATCTTGGCTTTGTATTTTCAGCTCTCCTGGATCTCGGAGTCAGCGTCAGAATAAATGCGCCGATATTTCATCGGTGAATATGCATATGCTCGAGATCCGTCTCTTCAGTCAAGGCTGACAAGTAGGGGGTTGTTGACTTTCGTACACCAAACAACTCCTTTCTCCCAACAGTATGATTCAACGGCGGCCTTCTCCCCGCCGGAGGAGCACCCAATGGACCGAACCCTAGACCTGATATCTCGAACAAGCAGGACGCTCCTCTGCTTTGACGACGTTGCATCTCGCACTCGCTTGATTTTCCTATTTCCCGTTAAACCCGGGCCAATATCTCGCGTAGAGCTCGGCAGATCCTTGCACTGACACGCTGGGATCATGGATTGACGACTTCAGGAGCATGCCAAAACGACCTCAAGGATCACCGTCACATCAAGTGGCCCAATCGCTGATTTGCGACAAAACACTGAAAACGCGCTTTCGCCCAAACCTTCCCCCACTGCACTTACCCCACCTCCACCCTCACCTTTCCTCCACCCTCACCTTTCCTCCACCCTCACCTTTCCTCCACCTTTAACGCAACCTCAACTATTGCACTAATATCGCTCTACTAATGCGCAAGCCTTGGCATCATTTAATCAAAACCCATTACAAGCTTTGCAAGCCTCCATCAGCCTTAATTGCCCCTAAAAAGCCTTAACTGCAATACTATACTATAAACTTAAAGAAAGCCTAAGCGCGCACCTTGTTGTCACGACCCTGACAGAAATAGAACCAGCGGTTGGTTCTGAAAAGGAACAAGCTCTACTAGGCTAGTGCAGCCGGCCAGGCAAGCAGCACAAAGAACCACGTCACAGGTTACATAATCGTTACTTAGGTAAACAGGATTAATTAGAGTAATAATTAATCACAGTAATCTAACACTAAGGAGCAATAGGAGCAACTAGCACTCTTAGCACTCTACTATACTAAATTACTAGAAGTAACTAACGCTATAAATAAGCCACACTAAAGAGATAGATATATAAGGACATACTCGTTACTAAATAGCTAGATAATATAGATAGCTCTTTAGCAGTTAATCTAAGTATTTACCCTAAATAGCTTTTATTAGCTTATAATTATTATTAAAGACCCTATTACTTAATTAACCACCTTATTATATATCTTAGATATAAACTCTAATCTATAGTTTAGAAGACCTAGGAAATCTTAATTATTATATTTTTGTTAAACGGAAACGCTTGTGTGGGCGCTGCACGTAAGGGGTTACCCTAGACTTCACGTAGGGAGTTACCCTAGACTTGGCACTTTTTCGGCTAAGTGCCTATGTGGCGTGCGCGCCGGCAGATGAGTTTGGTGGCCGTGAGTCGATTTTTTTGGCTATTGTAAGACCCTAACTTCGAACCTCTGCATTCCCCTTATTTCTTACCCAAAAAGCATATAACCTAGTTCATTAGATAGCCTGATTTCTGAAGTTTATCTGTATTTAGTTTGGTTACTGTCAGGGTTAGGGTTGGCTGGCTATTTAAAGCTAAAGATAGTGGGTCTAAGGGCCGAATTTTCCGGCCTCCCTATCTGCGCACCAGAGCCAACCGCAGCGTGCCCAGGGTTGAGGTCATGTCGGAGGGACTGTGAGGAGGGCTGACAGAAGCCCACTCAAATTCAATGCAAAGTTGTCCAAACCATTCTCAAGCGTTCCAACAAGACCTCAGTGCACCCTACTGCTACCTGACTCTCATTTGATCCACCAACCTTCAGACTCTTTTTTAATAGAAATCCTACAGTAAAACCATTTTAAATGACTTAGGAAGATCGTAGAACAAGAACAGACCAAGGTATTAAGTGTCGGCTATAAGATGCATAGATATCTAGAAAGCATACTGTGGCTCTTAGCTTTAGGGACTAGCCAAGTATTACTCGCCAAGCCGCCTTATACAATCAGCCAACATTATTATTACTATAAATTCCCGAGTTAATTCGAAGACAATTATTTTTTATCTTTATATATTAAGCTTTTACTAAAAGGTATCTAGTTTTTTTTTTCTCCTTATTTACTAGTAAACTATAACTGCCTTCTAATGTAGATAAAGTAAGATATATCTATAAAGTACCCTTAATAAATCCTTAAAACAAGTATATATAATTAATACTTAAATTAGTCATAGCAAAAGATATTATTATAGTAAATATCTACTTAAATTTTCTATTATATTATTATCTTTAAGTACTATAATTTTCTCTAATTTTAAAGACTTTTATTAAACAGAAACGCTTATATAAACACTATATATAAGGAGTTACCCTAGACTTAGTGCTAGTAGCATACACGCCAAAAGATAAGTTTAGTAGCTATAAGTTAATTTTTTAGGCTATTTTAAAACCCTAACTTTATACCTCTATATTACCCTTATTTCTTATCCAAGAAGTATTTAACCTAGTTTATTAGATAACCTGATTTCTAAAGTTTATCTATATTTAGTTTGGTTACTGTCAGGGTTAGGGTTGGCTGGCTATTTAAAGCTAAAGATAGTGGGTCTAAGGGCCGAATTTTCCGGCCTCCCTATCTGCGCACCAGAGCCAACCTACGCGTGTTTGCGGGTGAGACAATGTCGGAGGGACTGTGAGGAGGGCTGACAGAAGCCCACTCGAATTCAATGTAAAGTTGTCCGAACCACTCTCAATTGTCCCAACTTGTCTCCAGACACCCTGCTGCGACCCTGCCGCACACACACTGCTGAAGGCACTAACCTTCAGAATATCCCTACAGCTAGGATATATTATTATCTTGTGCCCCTAGGGAACTAGTTAGCTTCTTTCTTATTACTTAGACATATAGTATAGTTGTTATTATAGCAGGCTATCTAACTAAGTAAAGCGTGTTTCTTAGCTTCTTTAGCCTTGTTTAGCTCTACTTATACTACTTATAATAGTTACTATTAGATTGTTTTTCCTGTTTTCAGCTTGTTTTCTTATTTATTACTAGTAGGTAAGTTTTAAGGAGTAATACTAAATAAGATTCTTCTATCTTTTATTACCCAGTCTAGATATACCAGGTATAGCTTATACTATTCTATCCTATACTAGTAGTGCTGTTTGGTAATAGCTTGTTATAACTTTAAGCATGGTAGTCTGCTGGTATAGGTGATTATATTGGCTTACCTAGAGCCTTTGGGTATAGGCTTCTAGTCTTTCTTCCTACTATAGTACTCCTATATAAAGTATCTTTTCTTTCTTAAGTCAGAGTTCTAAAACTATACTATAACTACAAACTACAATACTACAAAACTACATTACTACAATATTACAAAACTACAAAACTACAAATGTATAAAACTACAAACTACAAAACTATAAAACCTTTATACTACATTACTATAATTATATAGTTATAATAAAAGAAATATATAATAAAAGAAATATATAATAAAAGAAATATATAATAAAAGAAATATATAATAAAAGAAATATATAATAAAAGAAATATATAATAAAAGAAATATATAATAAAAAAAGGATTAATCAGTTAATAGATAAATATATTAATAAGTTAATATTTTATTTATTCTTATTTTAAATTTAAATTAAAAATATTTAGTATATAGATTAAAAGAATTAAATAATAAATATTATATAGACTTTTATAAAATATTAATATGTTTTACTATTTATAGGTTATTTTTATTATAATTATATACTTTAGTTAAACTTATATATATTTAATATATTGTCTTTTATTAATATTTTGCTTAAAATAGGCTTAGGTAGCTAAATATATTTTTAAAAGTTTTATCTATAGTTAAAGAATTTTTATAGCTTGAGTCTTTAAGTTATATTTATAAAACTTATATGGCTTTATAGAGACAAATTAGCTCTATAATATATATTATTTAGAATTCTTTTATTTATATAAGTTGTATATATGTATAAAATTGTAGTTTTATACAAAAAACTACAAACTACAAAACTACAAAACTACAAACTACAAAACTACAAAACTACAAACTACAAAACTACAAAACTACAAACTACAAAACTACAAAACCCTTTAACTACATTACTGCATTTATATAGTATAAATGTAGTAATGTAGTAGTATTTCTGAAGGTTGGTGGATCGAATGGTCAGGTAGCAGTAGGGTGCACTAAGGTCTTGTTGGGACGCTTGAGAATGGTTTGGACAACTTTGCATTGAATTTGAGTGGGCTTCTGTCAGCCCTCCTCACAGTCCCTCCGACATGACCTCAACCCTGGGCACGCTGCGGTTGGCTCTGGTGCAGGAATGGAGGGGCCGGAAAATTCGGCCCTCAGACCCACCATCTTTGGCTTCAAACAGCCAGCCAACCCTAACCCTGACAGTAACCAAACTAAATACAGATAAACTTCAGAAATCAGGCTATCTAATGAACTAGGTTATATGCTTTTTGGGTAAGAAATAAGGGGAATGCAGAGGTTCGAAGTTAGGGTCTTACAATAGCCAAAAAAATCGACTCACGGCCACCAAACTCATCTGCCAGCGCGCACGCCACACAGGCACTTAGCCGAAAAAGTGCCAAGTCTAGGGTAACTCCCTACGTGAAGTCTAGGGTAACCCCTTACGTGTAGCGCCCACACAAGCGTTTCCGTTTAACAAAGAGTTATATTAAGAGACTATTTTAGTTATTATTATATAATTAATTACCCGACTATTAGTTTTAGGCTACTTATATTAATAGTTTATAGCGCCATTAAATATAGTTTTTACTAGCCTTATCTATACCTTTACTATAAGGCTATTTATATTTTCTAAGCTATATATTATAATTATATTATAAGCCTACTTATATTAACATTATTCTTTTTTACACTAACGTGGTTCACCAGTCAGTGGGTCATACCAGTCAGTGGGACACTTTTTTTACTAACAAAAAACGTCTGTGCCAACCCTGCCAACTTCTTCAAACTAGGCTCAATTTGGATGCAATTTTAGAGATATGTCTATAAGAATATAGAAAAGCTATGTTTTCAATTTCAGAAACCTAGAGTTAGAATTAAGCTAGTTATTAATAAAAACTCTAAAGTTCTATTTTTTCCCTATATAAGATTTTCTAATTTATTCTATTTAAATCTTAATTTTTCTAAAATGAAACTATAGCTTTTCTATATTTTTATAGACATACCCTTAAAATTGCATCCAAATTGAGCCTAGTTTGAAGAAGTTAGCAGGGTTGGCATAGACGTTTTTTGTTAGTAAAAAAAGTGTCCCACTAACTGGTATGACCCACTGACTGGTGAACCACGTTAGGTGTTTAAGCATTTACTACTATATAAAAGGACCGCCTATATACTGCTTAAAAAGTACATATATATAGATTAAAAACGAAACTACTTAATATATTTAAATTAGCTTTTAGTATTATAAAAATACTATTAATTAATTTATAATAATTAAACTATATAAGATAGATAATAGTAAGTTAATTTAATAAGTATTAGTTAAGTAATTAAGGTATATAGTTGAAAATGTAGATAGCATAATAATTTAGATATAAGTTTAGTATATCTATATATAGTTTTCTTACTAGTGTGTTTTGGCGATATAAAATGTAAAAGAGTTTAGTACCCTTGCATTAAATAAGTTTGGTTTGGCTATTAAGCGAGCAAAGCAATATAATAAAGGCAGAGCAGGCCCACAATATAGGATCCCAGTTTGGCTAAGGGTACGCTTAATCTGTAAAATGCCATACGCAGGGTCATAGAAGGGGTGCGAAGTTTTGTCTGTTAAAATATAGTTAGCTTGTGATGCGCTGATAGCTGTCTTGGCCTGCCAGCTGGCGGTGAGGGAAATGTTAAGACATTGATGACTAATCATGGGACCCGTGTGTATACGGACCCGTCCCTCGATTAGGCCCCGTGGGGCTGCGCGCGTCATCCCCTTTTTTTTCTAGCTGGTATGCAATAATGCGATGTCGTCTACTGGATATGCAACTAAACCTACGGCACAACCGAACATCTTGCGAATCGCATAAGCCCAGCTCGAGGATGTGAAGAAATAGAATACCTTACAGGCCTATTCATCTTGCAGAGCGAGAAAGCGGGAAAGAAGATTAAGTTTACAGCATATGACATCCTGAGAGCCACTGTTCCTATACTGGGTTCTACCGTGGGATGAATACTGTCAGTATCGCGAGTCGCCATTGCCTTAGGGACACTTCTCGGCCCATGCATATTTTTGGGCGCCAAGATCTACGTCTGCCATGCTTTTCACAATTCTTTAAAGTGGTTTGATGTGGAGTTCGAGGGAGACTCGCGAAAGCAGGCCATAGCTATCGTAACTATGCCAATGCGCTAACTGCCTTCCATGGTAAATCTATCCCAGGAATTCCTTGCGCAGCCAGTGACCTAATACAACATGTCCTTCCGAAAATTTCGGCGTGTCATCTGAGAATCACGAGGTGGAAAACATCCTGACCACGCAGGTCTACTCCTCACTTTTAATCAGAACCAGCAGAGGCAGCAGTCGAGGGTCTGGTCGCCTGTCCAACCGTATCCCGCGGAACCCTAGACCCCACGAACAAGCGTGCGGTCCCCCCATACTCAATCTGGATAGGCGAAGCTGACGACAATTTTGTCCCTGGCGTGTCCCTCTCTCAGATACCTGTAAGCCTGGGGAACGTCTTCCCACGGGTAGGTCTTGTCAATAACGGCCTTGATTTTCCCTTCAGCCATCCAATCGCCGAAGTGAAGTACTGGTATCATGGCTCCCAGGTTCTACTGGTAACAGCGAAGTCCTGGCACATTCTCGACAGTATCGCGCTCCAAATTGACGGATATAACGTATTCTAGCCACGGAAGCTTGATCTGGTTCGGGGTGTTGTTCATTCCGTCGTTCCAGATGGCACTTTTCGTAGGGCCTAGGTGAGATAGCTATAATATCGACAAAACTGGGATCACAATGCTAAAGCCTGGACGCGGTCAAATGCTCTCTTTTGACTAATTCGAACGTAGAGACAATGCATCAGTTCCACCTATCTTCTAGTCTACTCCGCCATGTAGAGCACCACTGCAAGCGGTAAAGCGCTCACTGGTAATTATTCTAATTACCACGGTAGCACATTGCCGTCGTAACTCCTGAAAGTGCCCCCATATTTCTCGCGGCTCGCTGTGTCTATCTCTCGTAGCAACCCGGCGACACTAGTTTCAACCGTAATAGCGCCGAGGGTAACGGGGTCAATGCCACTAGACTTGAATTGAGCACTCATATCCGTCAGAACGAGACCCGGGTGCGCCGCCCAGGTTGTCAACCATGGCTCCTCCAGGTGGATCCGGGTCATAAGCCAGTTCAGTGCCGTTTTACTGCCGCCGTAAGGGCTGAAGGCTTGCGGAAATGCACTTAGGCTTGGTTGGAGTCCAATACTGCTGATCGCCGTCGAGATTGGAAGGAAGATAGGGTTGCCAGTCTTGCTTGCTTTCAACAGGGGGGAAACCGCTTGGAAGAGTACCACAGGCGCAATAGCGTTAATATTGAAATGGTCTCGGAGAGCTTCGGGCGTGTTCTCGAATACTCGGCCATTCGAATGAGAAATGCCCGCGTTAGCAATAACGACGTCAATCGACGTAATGCTATATTCCCTTTGCAGTCGAGAGACGGCATCTGCGGCATCCGTATCGATATTGGAGTCGATTTTAAGGGTGATGAGAGTAGTGCCCTCACCCTTAGGCAGTTCGCTAAGCGCGGCCATTGCCTTAGCCGGGTTTCTGACGGCTGCGATAATATTCAAACCGGGCCTTTGGAGGAGCTGTTCGGCGAGACCCTTGCCGATCCCCCGATTAGCGCCAGTGATAAGGTAAGTCTTCGGGGTGCTGGCCATGGTGATGAAATGGTGTAATTCAAGCTCTATAGAATTAAGCAAAAAGCAGATTGTAAAGATGAGTGGCCAGTTATTTGATGAAGGAGAGAACTTAAGTTACTCTTATAATTCTTCAAGGGAGCCCAATCCACCTTTCTGCAACGTGAACCAGACTCAGTGGCTTAGAAATCAGATAAACTGGCATCGTAAGTCTTCCGCCGCCCACACGGAGCAATCAATAAAATCTCCGGAGATATCGTTCACAGGAGCAATTACTTCCCGAGTATTACGCATTTCACAGTGACCCGAGTCTGTCATTGAGTTTGCCAAGGACGGAAGCGGTGGTCATATCGGCTTTCCCGTAGCGCGAAAATACGAGACCCGCTAAGGGTTACTTGAACAGGCGGAAATCCTAAGCAACGATAGAAATTGTGACGCGTGGCGGCAAGAGGTTCCTTCCGCCGCAGTAGGCATTGTCCAGTGAAGTAATTACCAGGGTAGTATTACAAATGCGTCTAGGACGCGAGGGGCATTTGTCAATGAAGGCTGTTTGAGAATGTAGCGTCGCGGGCAGCATCGGAGAGATTACATAATTTTCCTAAAAAACGGGGCCTGTGACACCGGAATTCTTTACAAGGCAAAGGCCAAAGCAGGCCGTAATCTTGCGAGTTGAGGCAATTTGACAGGGTTGCGCGGGGTATTCGATAAGAGTAAAGACGGCATCCAACGTCAATGGATAGTTCGAAACAATAAGTTGCCAACAGAAGCAGAAGATAATATCATGTCTCTCTCCCCACTAACCCCCCCCCCCCATCAGCAATCTAAGCAAGTTACAAACTCTTGAACAAATTTGACAATTCCAAGACGCATCAAATCATTTGCAACAATGAACGATTCGGCCAAAGGACGAGGAACAGAGTCTATTAAAGAGCAGCAGTTACTAAAACACCGGTGTGCAGTCCCTCCTAGTGCACCATCAGCTAGAAGACCAGCAGGCTCAGGTTAAAGACGCGCGCAAACCAAGAGGCGTCGGAACAAAGGTCCCTTGGACTTAGGCGGCTTGGCCACCATTTTCTTCCTTTAGAAACGCTGTAGAAGTAGTCGCACATGGACAGTGGCGAGATTAGATTGACCAACTCCTCCCACTAAAGCCCGGCGAATCTTCTATATACTATCACCCTCCGGAAATCAGGTCATCTTTCGAGCATTGGTACGCACCGAAGGCGAAATCAATTAGAGCAGATATCTATACGGAGCAGTATAGGAGTGATACCTTAACGGGCATGGTGACAGACGCTTGAGAACTGTGCTTATTGTATCGAATGGAGCTTATCCAAACTTTATTGAACGATAGATGCAGATGCTTTCATTACTCTGGCCAGTTCCCTCTTAGAATACCCCGGACCGTTACCCAAGCAAGTAGAAATTTGTGTCATGTTCTGTACGAACTCAGGCACCCTGAGTCTCATCGTAACAGTGCTCGGCTGAGTATGATATATCGAGAAGAAATCAATGTAGCTCCACGAAGCTGGTGGCATCGACCCTGAGGAGAAGAAGCTGAGATCATCCTCGGTGCCAAATTGTGACCCATCCAACCACAGCTCCATCGTATCTGCGTCTAGCACTTTTGCGCCAAGGCTTTGCAACCGTCTCTGGACGTCAATAACTGTGAGATACTCATGTTGCTCTTTGGGGTGATTGGCTTCGAACCCAGTGTCAGAGCAAGGCGGTATAAAGAAAGGGGCCGATGAATTCAGTGGTTGTAAAGTCGTGTCGTTGTTCTCCCATGCAATGCCAGACATTTGATACATGTATTCTTTTCCGGGTCCAAGTAGCCAGCGAAAGAGTGCCGTGAGCTGCTGTGGCGTCCGAGAACAGAGTGCTAATCCAGCCTGACTAGATTTCTCTGGAACGCTTTCTAAAAGCAAACGATACCCATAGAATAATGTTGTCTCAAGCAGGCGAAGGGAGAATGAGCCAAGAGCCGAAAGAGCTGTCTTTATGTGGGGAGACAAGCGTTGAAATGGCTCCGTGCTGTAAGGTACAGGCGTAGTAGATGTGGTCCAACCATTACCGAAGACTTGACGCGGAAGAGTGATCGAGCTTAATGGGGTTCGAAACCTGGATTGAAAGTCCAAACCTATGGTTTCTTGGTCCGAGGGGATGTTCGCACGGATGTAGCCGGGCGAGGGCTGGCTAGAGGTCCATAAGGAGTTCTCTACGATCGGGTTCATACTGTTATGGTCTGAGATAGGTACACGAGGCTGTGAGCTAGCAGAGACCTGCTTAGGTTCGGCTCCCTTCCCGATGCCGAGCTGGGTGTTATGGCCAGTAACCGTTGGTGGCGGCGTGACCGATTCCTCAACATCGACTGCTCCCTTGGCTAGTGAAAGAATCCGAGCGGAGACACATTGTAGGTTGTTCAGAAGAGTAGGGTGATGGGCGCTAATAGCTTGAGTTTCTAGCACCTCATCTAGAAATCCTGTGAAGATTCGACTCATCTCCTCGACCGTCTGCTCCAGGTGTTGGATGCGGTGGGTCTGCGCCAGTGCCGCAGCCTGACGTCGCTGGCGGAAGATATGCTGAGCTTCGCGATTCCTCTGTCGCCGGATCTGCCTAGTGTAAGCGCCTAGTAAGATGACAGGCGAATTGATGTTCAAGGACCGAGGACGACGTACCTCGAGAGGTTCCCTGGTAATTGATTGCCCAACTCGCCTCTTCTTGGTCTCTTTCATCGCTGCTGAGTTGCCCATGACTTCAGAAATACACGTGATGCAATGACTGTGGTATCATTCCCTGGGGCTGAATTGGATTGTGACGGCAGTGTACTTATTCTGTCGAGTGTGGCGACGCAGGACGGTGGTCGGAAGACTCGGCTAGGTTCTGCGGAGTTCACTGACGTCGATAGTCTAAGGGGCGGAGCGTTTTACGTGAAACCCCGATACGCCAATCAACCTTCAGATTGCTTTTGATTCCGCCCCACCCACATTTGGTGCGATTCTTCTGGTACTAGCATGTTGTCAGAAGTGTCCAGGTGGGCAAATTACCTTATATGGCGACTACCCGGGTGGTCCTAGTGGTTGTAAGATTTACCCCCTAAATTACTATGGGGACACCTACTTGAAATAGGGGTAGGAGGAAACGCCGCCAGGAAAAACAACAGACACGAATACAACGCACTTTCTGACACATGTCCTGATCGAGGCCGGTGTGACCCCATGTATTCCATACAGGTCAATGCCCTGTTACCGGGACGTGCGATTGGCCAGGAAGTTGCAGAAGAAGTGTGCAGCTGGCGAGATGGATCTAGCCAGGTTACTCCTCTGTGTACGGAGTAGCACACACGTACTGCACCTTCAACAAAACGAGACATTCAGAGCAGGAGGAGGACTCTTAGCTTTTGCCCCAGGACGACGAGACTACACCGGGAGGGCAGAAAACTATAAGCTACTAATTCGTGGGCTTGTAGATGCGTCGAACCAGGTTTGCTACGAGCACTTTTGATCGTTTGTGTCTGGCTAAGCGTGGTATACACCACCGAGTGATGTAACGGTACATTCAGATCTGTCAAATTCAAGTTCAGAATGTCAGTGAATTTTCTATGTGTCTCAAAGCATAACACAAATCAAGTAGCCTGAAACATCCATGTTGGAGTTTAATCATGGCCTGATAACATATCCCGACTGCCCCTCCGTTACGGAATACTTGGTTATTTTGCAACTCGAACAAGTCCTTCATATAGCCCGAAGGCCAGGGCAGTACCGATATCACAATCAGGAACAGTGCAAGCAACGGATAGTTGCCGTATAGCCATCCATGCAATTGTTGCTCGAGTCCTATAGCGCTCTGTCACGATACGACCAGAATTGCCCAGGGAGAGTATTCCGCTCTAGCTGACAAAACCGTCATCGTTACAGGGTCCAATACTGGCCTGGGACTTGAAGCTGCACGGCATTTCGTCCGACTTGGTGCGGCGCAAGTAGTCCTAGCGGTGAGATCTCTTGAGAAAGGTGAAGGTGCTAAGCATCCATCGAAACATCCACGAACCGGAAACATGTTGTCGAGGTCTGGCAGCTAGACATGTCCAACTATGATTCCATTAAAGCATTCGCGACCAGATGTTCACTCTTGGACAGACTAGATGTCGTGGTTGCCAATGCCGGCGTCCTTAAAAACACCTACGAGGATTCCAACGGAACCGAAATCACTATCAAGGTTAACGTTATCGCAACGTTTTTCCTCGCGATCAGCCTTCTCCCAATCCTAAGGAAGTCAAGATCAAAAACGGGACAAACTCCAAGGCTGGTGATTACCGGTTCTGTTGTGCATGAAATGGTCCGTCTCCCCAGGTCCTAATGTTGCACCGTTCGGAGCTCATATTTAAAAGGCCAAGTTTCGGGAGCGTTACCAACCTTCGATATTCGAGGCCTTAACAAAGACAAGAAGTCATATATCGCAGATCGATACTATACCTCGAAGCTGTCGTCCTCCTCGTCCGTTCAATAGCTGCAGCTATGCAAAATGGACCACACTCGGCGGAGCCCGTAGTTCTTAACAATGTCAACCCAGGGCTGTGTCATTCGGAGCTCACCAAAGATGTTAAGGTATGCTCGAGTCCTTCACCACTCTGTTACCGTTGCTATCGAGGACGAAGCTGACCATCTACATTCAGGGAGTCAAAAGCCTTGCTGCGAGTTTCGCCAAAGCATTGATGGCGAGAACCACGGAGGTCGGAGGCCGTACTCTGGTCTACGGTGCAGCTGCCGGAGATGAGAGTTATGGACAGTAGAGGTTAAGGAACCAAGTGCGTTTGTCAGGAGCAAGGAGGGAGCAAGGGCACAGGAACGCGTGCACAAGGAGCTGATTGGTATT
Organism: Diaporthe sp. PMI_573; assembly: GCA_021399435.1. Taxonomy (NCBI): domain Eukaryota; kingdom Fungi; phylum Ascomycota; class Sordariomycetes; order Diaporthales; family Diaporthaceae; genus Diaporthe; species Diaporthe sp. PMI_573. The sequence continues at coordinate 58,548 of JAJTUP010000143.1, forward strand.
CTCGAGACCATTCAGCCAGGCATCGCAAACAACATTTAGGGAGATGTCCACTTATTGAAGGGTCAGTAGGTAATAACAACGTGACAGGAGACATTAGATATACGATTACAGCCTGATGTATATTATGTAACTGGATCACACAAAAGAAAGGATGCACAATCCTGGATGAGCCATACTTATAATCTTGCTTGCCGTTTCGTTGTGGTTTGCACTTAGTCGAGTGTGTGGGAGCCACGAACGTAGGTGGCCCTGACTCAGCTCCTGCGCAGCTCGTAGCCTGCGGTGGATACAACATGGCATCAGTCGCTCGTATCTGCATCAAACAGTAGATTCGATTTTACTCGGGACGCTCATTCATCGATTGTCCCGGAGACCTCCAACCTCGTCAGCGCGTGATTGTTCGTGTGGGAGTTTATTGAGCCGTGCCAATGTAACATCTTGGTCAGTTTTTTGGGCTGGGGAACAGATTTATCGGGCTTCTTACTCAATTTTTCCGACTGGCGGGGTGAGAGATGCTAGCTTCGTGGGGCAAGAATGGCAAACCAACACGGTGCAAGATCAGAAACATGACGCAAGAAAAGGGCAGTTTGTTCGGGTAGTAAACATAAACTGATAGCAGAAATCTGTTGCCCGATGGCTAATTACTGAGTGGGTTCCTTGGCAGAGAACTCCGAGGCGGACAGCTGAGCATCGTGTGGAGGAATCACACCAGACATTATGAAATATGACCGATACAAGGGCCAACGGAATTTTCGACGGAATTGATTACGGCACAGCAGCTACAAATTTTGACCGCAGCCTTGATTTATCAGCGAGCAAACAAAGTCAAGTACAAGTTTAGATTTTCAAACTGGTATGAATGCTTTAGATTTGGCCGAGGGCTCCGCTTAAATTACATAAAATAGCCGATCCGCACAGGCGTCTCGGGGGGTTAGACTAGCCGAGTGGTCGGTGGTGAAACTGCTCGCCCAATACGATGGTCCGTGTATCCGTGGCAATAATCAGCTTGCGGCTTTGACAAACAATTTAATAGGCTAACGTAGTCCACGATGTGACCTTGGGGAACTGAATAATCCTGAAATACACCGAAAATCGCACATAAATCCAAGCCAGTTCTCAACTTCATTTCACATATGTGATTGCTATTCTCGTATCTGCCCTTAACGAACCTTCCAACTGTCACTACAAAAAAAAATGCCTACTGTCGGTTTCTTTGCATTATGGGCAGTCATTGTCTTCCTCTTTCTAAAACTCGGCAGCACTATGCTCGTCAAGTATCGCCAGCATCTCGAGGCTCGAAGACTTCGGTGCGAACCTATTCCAACGTACACCCCCGGTGATGTGCTCGGAATTTACAGCTTATATGAGACCCTGAAGGCTGCGAGCGGGAACTTCTTGCCCGAATACTTGATGCAGCGGGTGAGGAATGTGAGCAAGAGAGAGAAGAGGCTCGTTACAACGTTTTGGAACACCACCGGCGGCGAGGCCAGCATTTTCACCTGCGAGCCTAGAAACATTCAGGCGATCCTTGCTACACAGTTCAAAGATTTTGAATTAGGGGAGCTGCGTAATGCATCTTTTCGCCCTCTGTTGGGCCATGGTATTGTAAGTGCATCATTTGTATTGTCTGGCTCATCTAACCATATCTAGTTTGCTTCTGATGGGAAACAGTGGGAGCATTCACGAGCCATGCTCCGACCCCAGTTTGCTCGTGACCAAATTAATGATCTCAGCCTGGAGGAAAAACATGTCAACAATATGATCAAAGCCCTTCGAATCAATTCTCAGGGCTGGACATCTGTCATCGACCTCAAGCCGTTTTTCTTTCGACTCACCATCGACGCCGCGACAGAGTTTCTGTTCGGAAAAAGCGTGCAAAGTCAGGTCAACGAAGCCATCGCAAACGACTTCCCCGAGAAATTACCAGCAGGTGATAGTGAGATTCTCTTCTCCCGTGCTTTTGACAAGGCACAGTACTACATCTTCCGTTCTGGCCGCATGGGAAAGTTTTATAGACTTGGCCATACTCCGGATTTCCAAAAGAAAGTGAAAAAAGTACATGATTTCATTGACCGTTATGTCGATTTGTCATTAGACAAAGCATCGCGTGAGAAGACAATTCAACAAAATCAAGGGGAAAGGCAGAGGTACGTTTTCCTTGACGCCATCGCAGAAGAAACGCAAAATCCAATCGAACTGCGGGATGCATTGCTCAATATTCTACTCGCCGGGCGTGACACAACAGCGTCACTGCTATCCTGGGTCATGCTAGTGCTGTCAAGACATCAAGCAGTTTTCGACAAGCTCCGCGATATTGTACTGGATGACTTTGGTACATACGGCGATCCTCGAGAGATTACATTTGAAAAACTGAAGAACTGCAATTATCTTCAATGGACTCTCAAAGAAGCCCTACGACTGTATGCCGTGGTGCCCATCAATCAACGAGCTGCAACTACGGATACCACGCTTCCCGTTGGGGGTGGGCCTGACGGGCGTTCTCCTGTTTTTGTGCCTAGCGGGACTGAAGTGTATTACAGTGTTCATGTGATGCACAGGCGCAAGGACCTCTGGGGGCAGGATGCGGAGGAATTTTGTCCAGAACGGTGGCAAGGCAAGAAGTACGGCTGGGACTATCTTCCATTTAACGGAGGGCCACGGATATGCCTTGGTCAGCAATTCGCCCTAACGGAGGCGGGTTATGTAATAGTGCGGTTGTTGCAAAAGTTCGACAGATTCGAAGAAGTTAAAGGGGACACGGAGACAGGTTATCGCATGACACTCACATGCGCTCCGACCGAGGTCAAGCTAAGGATGCGGGAGGCTTAGTTGAAGGGGAAGAAGCACTAGGTTGACAGTAAAGCCATACTACGGGTCTAGGTGCCTATAAAAAACTTAAGACCCGGACATCTCACATCTTAGGTGGGTATTATTTTTGAAAGGCGGAGTCGGGTTATTAGCATCCCGTTATGTTTCAGTTTTCCATATCTCCTAGAAGCGACAAAGAATCCGTGAGGGAGCACCCATGTGGACATTTTACACTGGGGAACCTTGTCAACGGTCATGATTAAACTGGCCGTAACAGCGGGGCCCCCTAGCCCGCAATCAAGTCCTTTACAATCGTAGCAATCAATCTGGGTAACACTAACCGACACTTGTGAGTAAGCAGTCTTAGAACGGATCATCAAACACAGCCGGATCCTCGGCGACCAAGTTTATGCAAGATTCTGCTACGTTTGAGCTGCATATTGTTTTGGGAGAGCATGGTTCAGTTTGATGTTGAGGCCTGACTTGTTCCGCGCTTTACCATTCTGCTCAGCCTTTGGGAAGCGGGCTCAATAGGAACAACTAAAAAGATGAAAGACGGTGTATACAGGAGATACTGACCTGCGTGCTGCTGACCACTTCGATAATGCTGCCACTCTGTCAGCAATAGATGGACGATCAGGAGCATGCCGAGCTCAACACAAGGTCCAATTGTAGGGTTTTCAGCACCCGCTTTATGTAGGCCTACCCAGCTTACCCAACTCAATATAAGGATCGTCAGAAAAAGACAACCCAATACTTAACAAGAAGGGTTCATGGATACACTGGGATAAGCTTTTGCTAATGTAGACCAATGTGACTACAATTCCTTCAAAAGTTTAAACAATGACATGTGGATTTCACAAAGAGGATGCTATACATGCTCACAACCTACTCCTGATAGCTTTCATTAGCTTGTGATTGTTGTCACAACCCCATGTTACTCAGTCGCGGCCTTGCTACATATCTTGGTTCACCAGGTCTAGAGGACTAAGGAATAGTAATCATTACACATAAAGTACTATGTTCGTTATTGTTCACTGAGATTCTACTGTAGCAGGGCCCGGGCAGAAGACAAGAACAAGAATCGTGTTTGAGACCAGACAGGCAGAGCGTCAATTCAATACCGCCTTATTTCATGTCGGTGGTGAAACACAAATAGGCGCTCGTGATATGCATCACCCAAAGGATGTTAATTGCTACACCTGAAGCAATCAGGTAGTCCTTATTGTTTGGCCCAACGGTGCAAAGAAAAGCCATGACAATAGCCATTTATGAGACAAAGTTGTGCAGCCATATCCTCTCGGTCAGCATCCCAAAGTAGGATTGTATCAGGATGAGATGCAGGAAAAATGGATAGGATTGTACATATACGTGCCAATTCCATGCAACACTGTCGCGTTCTCTTGAGAATAACTACAGGTGCTAGGGCAAACCTTGCATATCTCACGTTTACAGGTGTTGTGGTCCACTAGTTTTGTATGTATAACGGCTTTGCAGCATTGAATATCAACGGAACACATTTGGAAAGGGAGGGGCATTATATCGTGGCTGGGCCTGCCAGTAAGGGTACCAGATTGAGAGCCCTGCTAAGGCCACACTACCCCTCATCCCCAGGACTAAAGCAGGTAATTTTCTCTACATCTCTGCCAAGACGAGCACCATATAGGTAAAGCATTAATCCATTTAGACGGCTACCCGTACAAACATAAGACATGCTATTGATAAGACAGGCCCTTGGGGCAGCATATACTAGAGCCTGGGTCACTATATACATCACAAAAGTACCTCCAGATCCCACTGTCTTCCTAGTATAGGAAATCTAGGGCTAACAAGAAATCAATAGTCCAATTGTTGACAAAACAAGCAGATGTTAATAAGAAGCTAATACTAAGTACTAGTAATTAGCTTAGCAGTTTTTATCTATATAGTTTTTTAAAAGGTTTTTTTCCTCCTCTTTAAGAATAAAGTCTTTTATAATACTATAAATCAAATTATACATTATATAAAGATATCTAATTAGGGTTAAATTTATATTACTAAGGGTTAGGATATTTATAGTATTTATTTTAATTATTATAGCTAAGATTACTTAAGCTGCTTTCTTTTTAAGTTAAAGGGATACTAAGGCATGTATTAGGGCCTCTACGCTAGGCACAGTGGTTACCGCGGACGGGAGGAGAGAGGTCTAATATTAGGGCTAGGTGTGTTATAAGACTGATTCTTACCCCTTTCGTTAGTAGAATATAGGGGCTATATCCCTTTATACAGTATAGGCTACCTATGTTTTTCAGGAAGACGGAGGTAGGGCGCTATAATTATACCTCTCTTAAGAAGGTATATCTCCGGGCCTAGCGCCGTAGTAACCTCTAAGTAAATTACTTAGAAGTCGTTGTAGCTGATTTATTTATACTTTAGTATATATAGTCTACTTGGCCGGCTTTATCTTGCTACTATTTAGACCTTTAACCTCTCAGCCCTTTTGTTAACTATTACTAATAGTATTTGTTTGTATATAGTTCTTTTGTTATTTAATTATCTCTTATTAGTCTAATTAATTACTAATATTACTACTATTATACTTTGCCTTAGCTTTAAGGACGACTATAAAGAGTATTTTTATTGTTCTTTTTGTTTGGCTAGTTGTAATTTAACAAGCAGTTAGTCTGGCTTTAATATAGAGGACGTTATAATGTTAACCTTATCTTAGCTATAAAAGCAACTGCCTAGCTCTTAGGGCTTAAGGTACGGCTTATAGTTAGTCTTCTTTAGTAGTAATTTACTCTCTAATTCTAGTAACTGTTGGTCTTTACTCTCCCCTCTCTTTTATACTTCTAGTTGCCTAGGTTTGTTAGGCTTAAATATTTTCAATAAAACTACTTTAACTTAGTAGCAGTTAGGGCCTATAGGTTTAATCTCTATGCCTATTAGTAGTAATTATACCATTAGTACTAACCTTTTTACTACTACTTCTAGTACTATAGTAGCCTCTTCTTCTTCTACTTTTCTTGCCTACCCTAATCTTGTTGCAAGCATAGCTAAGTACTACTATAAGTTTTACAAGGGCGCTTTCTTAGGCTCTCTTAGAACTATATAATCTCGTTAAGCAGCTAAAGAAGTAGTTACCTGCTTACTAGGTGAGATTAAGTAATATAGGTCTCTATATATATCTTAAATACTTAAGGAAACTCCTATTTTTCTTTTAGACTATATATAAAACTATAGCCCTAGCAATAGTTATGCTTATCTTATACCCTCTTCTTAGCAGTTTATTGTAAGACTAGCAGTAAGACGTCTAGGTACTATATATAACCTGTCTAGTAGGAAGGAGCGCTATACTATTTGGTTGACTATAATTAATTCTTACATACCCTATAATTTCTATTTATAGGGCTTCTTATATTAATATAAGAATATAGTTCCTTCGCTTAGCAAGGCTGTCTCTTATATAACCTCTAACACTAGCTACTTTCGCTATAATTACTATATCGATGCTTACTACTCGCCTTATATTATAGTAAGCCTCCTAAGCCTTAGCTATATCTTTCTCGCTAATCTTTTATAGGGTAATCCCTTTATTATCGGTTTGGTCGCCGACCTTTACTTTATATAAGCTATTCTAAATAGTCTCCGCCATAGTGCCAACCCTTATATATTAATTATATAAGAAAATATATTATTAATCTTATAGCTTTGCCTTGCCTATACCCTTAGCAGCTTTTCGGCTAATAGTCTTTATAGAAACCCTATATTTAAGCATATTATTAATAACCTAAAATATATAAGATAGGGCAGCAAGAAGAAATATATCTAGATATCTAATATTAGTATCCTAATATCTATAGCACTAAGCTTTATACTAACTTCTTTTCAGAATAGTACTATTATAAACACTAGTATTTTTTAGTTATAGATACTAATAAACTCTTATTCTTTCAACTTTATAGAGTTTACACTATTAAATACCTAGAACAAACTTGTCACAAACGTAACAGGAATAGAACCAGGGTTTGACTGTTGGTCCCCTAGAGGTGCAGGAAAACCCCATAAGCCAGCTGGCTAGGCCTGCAGGAAGAGGCACGACCATTAGTACACGTGACCTAGAACATTCGCTTACCTAAGGATGGATCACTTAGATCACTAGCAGGACAGTGAGCCAAGTAAGCTAACTAGATCACCAAGATTACTAGGTCACTAGTAAGCCAAGTAAGCCTCGTAAGCCAGGCTGAAGAGATGGACATATAAGGACATACTCATTACCAGATAGCTAGATAGCATAAACAGCTCTTTAGCAATCAATCTAAGTATTCACCCTAAATAGCTTTCATTAGCTTATAATCATTATCTAAAACCCCATTACTTAATTAACCACCTTGTTACGTATTTTAGACATAAACCTAATCTTTTAGTTTAGAGGACCTAGGAAACCTTAATCATTATATTTTAACTACTCTTATTTATATATTACGACGCGGACTTTGAGCAATATTACATATAATACCTTTATGATATCTAGATTCGGAAACAACAACTTCTAGTAAAACCTTCTACAGGAATTAGATAACGCCATTAATAGCAACACCAGTAATAATACTAATAATAACAGTAGGATGACTAATAAATAATTCCAGGAGCTAGTTAGTAAGGTTAATTACCTCTATACCCTTATAAATAGGTAGGCTAAATAAAATAAAGAAATAGAGAACCTTAAAAAGAAAGTTACTACCCTCCAGGCTGCTACTACTATTATTAATACCCTAATCCCGACCAAGGAAAGTATTAGGCTTAACAGCCTAACCCCTTATAATAGGACCTTAGGCTAGTTACAGCCTTACCTTACCCAAGTCAGGGCCTACCAGTGTTTTAACTATATAGATAGCTAAGTAGATAGAAAACAAATTATACATGTAGCCTTATTCCTTAAGGAAAGAGTACTTACCTAGTTTAAACTATACCTTACTAATTTTATTAACACTAAGGAATTTAAAAAATACAAGTAGGAGACTTAGGAGATATTTAGCAAATACAAGAACTATAAGAACACCCTCTAAGCTCTATTCTAGGACCCTAATAAGGAACAACAAGCTAAAAAGGAATTATCAAAACTATAACAAAAAGGCCCAGCCTCAGCCTATACAGCAGAATTTCGACAAATCTACACCCAAGTTAATTCTACCCATAACACCAAGATCTTTATATTTTACTAAGGACTAAAGGAAGAAGTAAAAGATAAGTTAGCTAAGTATAATAGACCTAACAACTTTCTATAGTACGTTAAACTAGCCATTAAACTTAATAACAGGCTCTATAAGAGACGTTAGGAGAAACATAATATTAATTCTAGACTATTCTAGCAAAGCAACTAGAAAAACAAATCTAATATTAGAAAGAGATATAACTATAATAATCTAACCTAATAGGGATAATAATTAGGCCCTATAGAGCTTAATACTATGTAATGGAAAGACAAGAGGGACATTAAATACTATAACTATAATAAGATAGGATACTTTGTAAAAGAGTACTATAGCCCTAAGAAAAACAGAGATTAGAAGCCTATACCTAAAGACTCTAGACAAGCTAATATAATTACCCATACTAGCAGACCACTATACTTAAAGATATAATAAGCTATTACCAAACAACACTACTAGTATAAAATAGAATAGTACAAACTATACCTAGTATATCTAGACCAGGTAGTAGAAGACGGAAGAATCCTATTTAGCATTACTCCCTAAAACTTACCTACTAACAACAAACAAGAAAGCAAGTTAAAAATAGGAGAAACAATCTAATAACGACTATTACAGCTAGTATATATAGAACTAGACAAGGCTAAAGAAGCTAAGAAGTACTCCTTACTCAGCTAAATAGCCTACTATAATAATAACTACACCACATACCTAAGTAACAAAGAAAAAGCTAACTAGTTCCCCAAGGGTATAGGATAATAACGTACCCTAGCTATAAGAGGACGAAAGGAACTCTTATACAACCTAAGAAAGGAGCTAGTAGGGAAAATTCCCTAATATTTACTCATACCTTAAGTATAGCAAGAAGACCTACGGGTATACTTAAAAAAAGCACTCCTACTAGCCCCTAAAACTAACATCATAGAAGTACTAATTATAGGACAACCTCTTGAGTAAGTAATACAAGAACTAAGGAAGGAGACTAAGAAGGATAGAGATACAGGGAGGATATTTCCTTACCATAGTTACTATCTTAGCATCTCTTAGGCCTTATATATCTATAATAGATACAGAATCTATATATAGGAGAAAGCAAGCCACGACTAGTTTCCTTAGAGGTACCAAGGGCAGGATATCTAATAAACTTATAAAAGAGGTAACTTTAAGGGATAGAAACTTAAGAAATAATATAATAATATAGGCTATACAACATTTTGACTCAACCTATATACCCTTCTAGCATACCTACATAACTCTACCAGATAGCATACCTATAAGAACGAGGAATGTTAAGTATATATAGATAATAAGGTTAAAGAATAGCACTAATTATAGCAATAAGGACAAATCCTCAGCCCCATAAAGCCTATAACATAGGATAAAAGTATATAACAACTTATAGAAGACCTGTAATAATCACAGAGTATTATATAATAAAATATCAAAAGTATTAACAAAGTTCTAGGAAAAGATTATAGATAACCAAAAAACTAGACAAGCTATCTATAAAACCTTAGATAGTAGGAGAAATACCTACAAGGTACTTATATATAATAAATACTAATAATAATTATTAATATATAAAGATCAGGGTAGAGCTTAAAGCCTACTAGTACTATATACTTATTAATAGTAGAGTATAGGGGAGTTTTATCTCCCTAAAGATAGTAAATAGATACTACCTTATATAGTATAAGAAAAAGAAACCCTATAAACTTAACATAGTTAATAGCATAGAAGTTGTTTATAGAAACAGCATTATTAATATAGAGACTAATTACCTCTAGGTCTAGATCTAGGACTATATTAAGTAACTCTTGTTTAATATTACTAAGATAGCGGATTATTAGTTAATCCTAGAAATACCTTGGTTAAGAAAGAATAACCCTTGGATAGATTAGACTACTAGTGTCACGACCCTGATAGAAATAGGACTAATAGTTAGTTCTGCAAAGAAACAACCCCACTAGGCCAGCACACCAGCCAGATAAACGGTACAAGGGACTAAAGCTAATAGTCACGTGATTACTAATTAGATAAGACGGATCGATTAGAGTAACAATCAATCCTAGTAATCTAATACCAAGGAGTAACAGGAGTAACTAGTACTCCTAATACTCCCCTATACTAGATTACTAGGAGCAACCAGCGCTCCTAGCAAGCCTTACTAAAGAGATAGACATATAAGGATACACTCATTACTAGATAGCTAGATAGTATAGATAGCTCTTTAGTAGTTAATCTAAGTATTTACCCTAAATAGCTTTTATTAACTTATAATTATTATTAGAAACCCTATTATTTAATTAACTACCTTGTTATATATCTTAGACATAAACCCTGATCTATAGTTTAGAGAACCTAGGAAACCTTAATCATTATATTTTAACTACTCTTATTTATACATTATAATATAGACTTTAAGTAATATTATATATAATACCTTTATGATATCTAGATTTAGAAATAACAACCCTTAGTAAAACCTTCTATAGGAATTAGATAATATTATTAATAATAATACTAGTAATAATACTAATAATAATAGTAAGATAACTAATAAATAACTCTAGTATTATAACCCTGATAGAAATAGGACCAATAGTTAGTTTTATAAAGGAACAACCCTACTAGGCCAGCACACCAGCTAAACAAACAATACAAGGGACCAAGCTAATAGTTACATAATCACTAATTAGATAAGATAGATTAATTAAAGTAATAATCAATCCTAGTAATCTAATACTAAGGAGTAATAGGAGTAACTAGTACTCCTAACACTCCCCTATACTAGATTACTAGGAGTAACCAGTACTCCCAGCAAGCCTTACTAAAGAGATGGATATATAAGAATATACTCATTACTAGATAGTTAGATAGTATAGATAGCTCTTTAGTAATCAATCTAAGTATTTACCCTAAATAGCTTTATTAGCTTATAATCATTATTAGAAACCCTATTACTCAATCAACCACCTTGTTATGTATCTTGGATATAAACCCTAATCCACAGTTTAAAGGACCTAGGAAACCTTAATTATTATATTTTAACTACTCTTATTCATACATTATAACGCGGACTTTAGGTAATATTATACATAATACCTTCACAATGTCTAGATTTAGAAATAATAACCCCTAGTAAAACCTTCTACAGGAATTAGACAACACCATTAATAGCAACACCAGCAATAACACTAACAACAATAGTAGGATAACTAATAAATAACTCTAGGAGTTAGTTAGCAAGGTTAATTACCTCCATACCCTTATAAATAGACAGGCTAAGTAAAACAAGGAAATGGAAAACCTCAAGAAGAAAGTTACCACCCTCTAGGCTACCACTACCATTATTAATACCCTAATTCCAACTAAAGAAAATATTAAGCTTAATAACCTAACCCCTTATAATAGGACTCTAGGCTAGTTATAACCTTACCTCACCCAAGTTAGGGCCTACTAGTATTTTAACTATATAGATAGCCAAGCAGATGGAAAACAAATTATATACGTAGCTTTATTTTTTAAGGAAAGAGCACTTGCCTAGTTTAAACCATACCTTACTAATTTCATTAATATTAAAGAATTTAAGAAATATAAGTAGGAGACTTAGGAGATGTTTAGTAGATATGAGAACTATAAGAATACCCTCTAAGCTTTATTCCAGGACCCTAATAAAGAATGATAAGCTAAAAGGGAATTATTAAAACTATAATAGAAAGGCCTAGCCTTAGCCTATATAGTAGAATTTTAACGAATCTATACCTAAGTTAATTCTACCCACAACACTAAGATCTTCATGTTCTACTAGGGACTAAAGGAAGATATAAAGGACGAGTTAGCTAGGTATAATAGACCTAATAACTTTCTATAGTATATTAAACTAGCTATTAAACTTGATAATAGGCTCTATAAAAAACATTAGGAGAAACATAGTATTAATCCCAGACCATTCTAGTAAAACAACCAGAGAAGCAAACCCAACACTAGAAAGAAATATAACTATAATAATCTAACCTAATAAGGGTAATAATTAGGCCCTATAAAGCTTAATACTATATAACGAAAAGATAAAAGGGATATTAAATACTATAATTATAATAAGATAGGATACTTTGTGAAAGAGTACCACAGCCCTAAGAAAAATAGAGATTAGAAGCCTATACCTAAAGGCTCTAGATAAGCTAACATAATTACCTATACTAGTAAACCCCTATATTTAAAGATATAACAAGCCATCACTAAACAACACTGCTGTTATAGGATAGAATGATATAAACCATACCTAGTATACCCAGACTAGATAATGGAAGATAGAAGAATCCTATTTAGTATTACTCCCTAAAACTTACCTACTAATAATAAATAAGAAGGCGAGTTGAAAACAGGAGAAACGATCTAATAACGACTATTATAGCTAATATATATAGAACTAGACAAGGCTAAGGAAGCCAAGAAGTACTCCTTACTTAGCTAGACAGCCTACTATAACAACAACTGTATTATATACCTAAGTAATAAAGAAGGAGCTAACTAGTTCCCTAAGGGTATAGGATAATGGTATACCCTAGCTATAGGAGGATGGAAGGAACTCTTACGTAACCCAAGGAAGGAGCTAGTAAGGAAAATTCCCTAAGATTTACTCATACCTCAAGTATAGCAAGAGGACCCACGGGTATACTTAGGAAGAGTACCCCTACTAGCCCCTAGAACTAACATTATAGAAGTACTAATCACAAGACAACCCCTTGAGTAAGTAACGTAAGAACCAAAGAAGGAGACTAAGAAGGATAGGGATGTAGGGAGGACATTCCCTTACTATAGTCACCATCCTAGCATCTCTTAGGCCTCATATATCTATAATAGATATAGAATCTATATATAGGAGAAAGCAAGCCACGACTAGTTCCCTTAGAGGTACTAAGGGTAGGATATCTAACAAACTTATAAAAGAGGCAAATTTAAGGGATGGGAACTTAAGAAACAATACAATAACATAGGCTATATAATATTTTAACTCAACCTACATACCCTCCTAGCATACCTACATAACCCTACCAAATAGCATACCTATAAGAATAAGGAATGTTAAGTATATATAGATAATAAAGTTAAAGAGTAGTACTAACTATAGTAACAAGGATAGATCCTTAGCCCTATAAAGCTTATAATATAGAAAGAAAGTATATATCTAAGGGTTGGTGGATCAAATGGGAGTTAGGTAGCAGTAGGGTGCACTGAGGTCTTGTTTAGGTGCTTGAGAATGGTTCGGACAACTTTGCATGAATTTGAGTAGGCTTCTGTCAGCCCTCCTTACAGTCCCTCCGACATGACCTCAACCCTGGGCACGCTGCGGTTAGCTCTAGTACAGGAATGGAGGGGCTGGAAAATTCGGCCCTCAGACCCACCATCTTTGGCTTCAAACAGCCAGCCAACCCTAACCCTAACAGTAACCAAACTAAATACAAATAAACTTTAGAAATCAGGCTATCTAACAAACTAGGTTACATGCTTTTTGGGTAAGAAATAAGGGGAATGCAGAGGTTTGAAGTTAGGGTCTTAAAACAGCCTAAAAAATTAGCTCACAGCCACCAAACTCATCTACCAGCGCACACGCCACTAGCAAAAAGTCTAGGGTAACTCCTTCCATAAAGTCTAGGGTAACTCCCTACGTGTAGCGCCCACACCTAAATGAGCGTTTCCGTTTAACAATATAATAGCTTATAGAAGACCTATAATAATTACAGAGTATTATATAATAAAATATCAAAAGTATTAATAAAGTCCTAGAAAAGGACTATAGATAGCTAAAAAACTAGACAAGCTATCTATAAAGCCTTAGATAATAGGAGAAATACCTACAAGGTACTTATATGTAATAAATACTAATAATAACTATTAATATTTGAAAATCAAGGTAGAGCTTAGAGCCTACTAATGCTATATACTTATTAATAGTAAAGTATAGGGAAATTTTATCTCCCTAAAGATGGTAAACAGGTACTACCTTATATAGTATAAGAAGAAGAAACTCTATAGACTTAATATAGTTAACGGCATGGAAGTTACTTATAGAAATAATATTATTAATATAGAGACTAATTACCTCTAGGTCTAGATCCAGGACTATATTAAACAACTCTTGTTTAACATTACTAAGATAGCGGATTATTAGTTAATTCTAGGAATACCTTAGTTAAGAAAGAATAACCCTTAGATAGATTAGATTACTAGCTAGATTTACTAGGTAAACCCTATTAGCTTAGTAAAAGGAATAATTATATATTATAAGGATGAGTAGAGCTTAGTCTCTAAGAACAGCACCTAAATATATACTTAAATAAGCCTAGCAACTACCTCTTAAAGCAGAGAGAAGGACTTAGTCCCTAGGCAAGCTTTAGAATAGCCCCTAAACGAGCTAATACAACAATAGTATAAACCAGGCAGTCCACTACAGACTGACGAGAAAAACTTACTATTAAGCTAAATATAACGTAAACCTAATAAAGAAGGTAGTCTAATACAGACTAATACAAGGAAACGACAAATTATACTTATAGTACAAGAATATATCAAGGAGATCTAACAAGTATTAAGGTAAATATAAGAGATCTAGTACATACAATATAAAACAACACCTACGGTTATAGTTACCTTACCCACAGGAACCTTATAACAAGTACTAAAGGTCTAAAGGATTAGCCTAATAAAGTAAACCAAGCCTATCCTCTAATAATTTATTACTTACCTATAGAAGGCTAAGGTAGTAGAGAAGGACCCTTGGGAGTTTATACCTCAGGAATACTATAAATATACCAAGCTATTCTCAACAATACTTAATACTAGACTACCTAAATACAATAACTAGGATTATAAAATACCCCTAGAACCTAGGAAGATACCTAAATTCTCTAAAATCTACAGGCTTAACGAAATATAACTTAAGGTATTTAGGGAGTATCTTGATAAGAACCTAGAAAAAGGTTATATTTAACTATTTACTTTACCTATAGGATATCTAATCCTCTTTATACTAAAGAAAAATAGGAAGCTACGACTTTATATAGATTATCACCAACTAAATAATATTACTATTAAGAACTACTACCTACTACCTTTAATTAAGGAACTACGAGACTAACTATAAGGAGCTTAATAGTTTATAGCCCTAGACCTTAAGGGAGCCTATAACCTTATTAGAATAAAAAAGGGTAAAGAATGGAAAACGGTATTCTAAATACATGATAGATACTTTAAATACCTAGTTATGCTATTTAAGTTAACTAATATACTAGTATTATTCTAAGCTATAATTAATTATATTCTTAGAGAATATTTAGACATCTTTATAGTTATATACCTAGATAACATCCTTATCTACTCTAGAATACTTAAAGAATATAAGGAACATATATATAAGGTACTATAAAAGCTCTAGGATATAAAACTCCTAGTCGAACTAGAGAAAAGCAAGTTCTATACTAAGGAGGTTAACTACCTTAGATACACTATCTAACCTAGATAAATCGTGATATAAGTATCTAAAATCAAAGCTATTAAGTACTGGCCTATACCTATAAACATTAAGGAAGTTTAAGGATTCTTTAGATACATTAACTTCTATAGATAATTTATTAAAGGTTATAGAGGACTTGTAAAACCTCTTATAGACCTTACTAAGAAGGATGAAGAATTTTGATAAACGTAGGAAGTGTTAAAAACACCTAGATTAAGGGTAGAGGGCTAAGGGTAGAGGGACATAGTAAGGCTATAGTCAAGATATTCTTCAACACCTCACAGAGAACAAATTCAAGGAAGGAGGAGGCAAGCTAGGTATAGGAGGGAAAAAGTTGATCTAACTAGAGAACTAACTATCTATCTGAGAGGAAAAGGCTAGGTATATATACATAAAAGGTTCAGACCTTCAAAGAGGTATATTCCTCCGACAGAGAGAATAATGACTCGAGAAAAACAGGGGCTAGAAAGAGAAATGGGAAAGGGCAGAAGGAATAACTCCGATAAGAAGATTCTGCCAAGCTAGGCTAGCTAGTTTCTCCACTTATATCTAGAGGCTTGCATAGATAGCCTATTCTTTCTAAAGGAGGCGGATAGGGGCTGAGGGAGGCTGGAAGGGCTTTAAAGGGGCTGAAGGAGGCTGAAGGGGTCTGGGGGTCTGAAGGAGGCTGTTTATAACAGGAAGTACAAGATGCTTTTAATATAATAATCTAAAAGATTCTAGAAGAACCAATACTAGTTAAAGCAGACCCTAATAAGGTTTATAAAGTCAAGACCAATGCCTTAGACTTCGTGATAGAGGGATAACTAGGTTAATGAGATAACTAAGGTAAACTATACCCTATTATATTCTTTTTAAAAAAGCTTAATAGACTAGAGCTTAATTACCTTATATATAATAAGAAACTTATAGTAATAATTAAAGTATTTAAGGAATAGTAATATTACCTGTTAAACGGAAACGCTTGTGTAGGCGCTGCACGTAAGGGGTTACCCTAGACTTCACGTAGGGAGTTACCCTAGACTTAGCACTTTTTCAGCTAAGTGCCTATGTGGCGTGCGCGCCGGCAGATGAGTTTGGTGGCCGTGAGTCGATTTTTTTAGCTATTGTAAGACCCTAACTTCGAACCTCTGCATTCCCCTTATTTCTTACCCAAAAAGCATGTAACCTAGTTTATTAGATAGCCTGATTTCTGAAGTTTATCTATATTTAGTTTGGTTACTGTCAGAGTTAGGGTTGGCTGGTTATTTAAAGCCAAAGATAGTGAGTCCAAGGGCCGAATTTTCCGGCCTCCCTATCTGCGCACCAGAGCCAACCACAGCGTGCCCAGGGTTGAGACGATGTCGGAGGGACTGTGAGGAGGGCTGACAGAAGCCCACTCAAATTCAATGCAAAGTTGTCCAAACCATTCTCAAGCATCCCAACAAGACCTCAGTACACCCTACTACTACCTAACTCCCATTCAATCCACCAACCTTTAGATTACCTTATAGGAGCTAAGTACTAGGTTTAAGTCTATATTAATTACAAGAACCTTACATACTTTATAATAACTAAAGAACTTAATAAATACCAGATTAGATAGGCAGAATTCTTATTATAATTTAACCTTAAGATTACCTACTAAAAGGGATCCAAGAACAGACAAGCAGACATACTTAGTAGATAGCTAGATTACCTATAGGAGGTTCTACTAGAGATATAGAGCATCTTTCAAGTTACCCCTAACAAAGACTTGTTGCAAGAACCTAGATAACTAGTAATGATACTCCAAGCTAAGGTCGACCCTAGCTAAGAAAACAAGCTTAAGGTAGCCTACTAGAATGTATCCCTAGAAGCTAAAGGATAAATAGTAGAAGACAATAGAATATTATATCAAGAAAAACAACTCTTTATACCCGTGGACCTACAAAAGAAACTCATTAAATAGATCCACAAAGCCTCAGTATATAGATACTAAGGAATCACAGTAATAATTAAAAGAATCAGACAACACTACTACTTTCTAAAAATAAAGAAGGAAGTCTAAACAGTTATCTAAGACTATAATATATATTGCAAGAATAAGACCATAAGGTACAAACCTTATAGCCTGTTACAATCTCTGCTAGTATCTAATAGACTATAACAATTCATTAGCCTAGACTTTATTATTAAGCTACTACTTTTAAAAGAACTAATAACAGGAACCTAGTATGACAGTATTCTAGTTATTGTTAATAGATTTATAAAGTATTTTTACTTTCTACTATACAAGGAAGCAAGCAATGTAGATAATCTTATATATACTTTCCTATAGGTAATTATTAGCAACTATGGCATACTATAGGAAATAGTATTAGATAGAGGAATAGTATTTACCTTTAAGTTTTAGTAATTACTTATAAGACAACTTAGTATAAAGTTAAAATTATCTATAGCGTTCTATCTTTAGATGGATGGATAAACCGAAAGATTAAACTAAATTTTAAAACAGTACCTCCGTAGTTATATTAACTACGAATAAGATAATTAGGTATAGCTACTACCTATAGCATAGTTTGCCTACAACAGTATAGATATAGGTACCACGAAGGTCTCACTCTTCTATACAAACTATGGCTATGAACTAGAAGCCTATAGAGAACTAATCTCCAGGCTAGAAGCATAATTAGCCACGGAAAGGGTAACCAAAATTCGGAATCTTTAGAAGGAGCTTTAGCAAGAACTACTCTTTATATAAGAATAAATAACAACCTATGCTAATAGAAAAAGATTAAAGGGACCAACCTTAGAGGAGGAGGATAAAGTCTACCTACTTTAGAAAAACATTAAAACTAAGCAACTAAATAATAAACTAGACTATAAAAAGATTAGATTATTTAAAATCAAGAAGAAACTTTTAAATACTAACTTTAGACTTTTATTACTAATAAAGATATAAATATACCCAGTCTTTTACATATTACTCTTAGAACTAGTACTAGCTAATATATAGCTTGAAATATAGATTAAACTCAATAATAACGAAAAAGAATAGGAAATAGAAAAGATCCTCAATTCTAGAATATATAACGCTAATATTGAATACCTAGTTAAATAGAAAAACTATGACAATAAAGACAATACTTGGGAACCTCTTAAGAACCTAACAAATTGCTAACGGGTACTATAGGACTTTTAAGGTTAACAAGAAAATCAGCAAGTGTGATAGGCTGAGGCCTAGATGGCTTGGCCTTAGAATCTCTCGGCCCGGAAGGGCGCACGGACTAAACTAATATATAGACCCTTCTGTGTAGATACTTATGGGCGGAGACACGTAGTTGCCTTTAGTTATTTCCTTTGTTCTACAAGTTTAGTTATACTTATAGAGTGGCCTAGCTAGTTACAATATACTACCTTAAAACTATTATATTATAACTAAACTTCCTACTTATTATAATAAGTAATATACCTGTATGGATATTTTAGGTCTAATTAGGTAATGAGAAGGTTTTAAGTATTAAGAGCTCGAATATATAATAAAAGACAGTACTACCCCCCCGGGTGTACTATATACGGTACAGAGTAACGAGCATGACTCGCGAAACAAAAAGGTCTTCTCTAGAGACTCTACGCCATTGTAGTAGAGCATCCTACAATCAGAGCCAGAGGCCCGTAGTCCTCTTATTGCTCGAAGGTCTCGAGTAGCCACGATAGGAGAAGTCCTCCTTTTATAGCCGAAGGTCCCGGCTATAATGTCTAAGGAGAGGAAACGATAGCCCCCTATTAAGTCTATAAAGGTCTTGCAGCAAGGGTAATTAGAAGGCTAGGTACTGTATAAACTCCTTAGTTTATAGGGGTAGGCCTAAAGAGATAGATATCTACCATAATATTGTCTAATAAAGATATAGGAGGGAACTCCTAATAGATAGTACAACTTATTACTATAATAAACGTGATGACTAGTCAGATCTCTAATATATAGGCAAGACAGGACTAGAAAGACGAACTATAGCGAGAATAGATTTAACGCCTTGAAAGCAGGCTAGTACTTATCTAAGAAGAACGCCAGATACCCCTAACTAGAGCCACAACTCTCCTTACTCCCAAACCTCACTAGGATAAGGATTTAGCAATAATCAGAGACCCTAAGAGGTGTGCGATGCTCCCCGACCCTCTAAAGTTTAACGGAACTTGATCAGCCTTCTAAGCCTGGTACCTTAAAGTATAGAATAAGCTAAGGGTAGATAGGCAGGTAATTAGATCCTCTTCTAACTAGTTTACCTATATCTATTTAAGGCTTAAGAGGACGCCATAGAATATAATAATTATGTTTATAGAAAGAGGTAGTACTAATAGCAAGTATGATCTAGAGGGTTACCTAGAGTACTTATATAAGTACTATAAGGACCCTAATACTTAGAAGTAAGCTCTAGACTATCTAAGGTCTATCCAGCAGAAGGATAATAAGAGTTTTATAATATTTCTTCCCTAGTTTGAAAAAGAGCTTACCAATAGTAGAGGCAGCGAGTAGCCTACTATCTCCCAGATCAGCTACCTGGAAGGGGCCCTTAACTAGAAGATAAAAGAGAGGCTAATTATCTACCTAGAGCTACCTAGGGAGTACGGGTAATATATTCACATACTGTAAATCCTGGGCTCCTGTATTAATAGCCTAGAGTATAGGTAAAGAGGGAACTAGGTACTACAATAGTCCCCGTCTCCCGATTAGAGGCAGGAAGCTAAGAAGTACCTAGTAGTAATAACTACTATAATTAATAAGATAGATTAGGAGCCTACTAAGATTTCCCACTCTACGCTCTATAAAAACGAGAAAATTAGGGGTAAGAGAGTTAAGTAGGTTGATTAGAAAGAAATCAACTATAGGAAAAAAGAGGGACGTTGTTTCTGTTATGGTTATAACGAGTATCAAGTTAAACACTACCTACTTAAGCTACCCTACTACCCTGAGGCCCTGAAACAGAAAGTTATTAAGGGCTAATACAGCAAGCCAAAAGAAAGGGCTACTATAAAAGATATAGCCTACAGCTTAGCTAATAAGTCTATGCCTAATTAGAGCAAGGAGTCGGGAAAAGAGTAGCCTTTGGTGAAAGTTAACACCAGGGAGACTAAGAGGCTATAAGCTAATAGAAGAGGTTTAAAAAGAAGATAAATAGTAATTAGTTCTATATTAACTTTAGACTTAATAGAACCTACTATACTAAAGCCTTAGTAGATAGTAGCTATTTATGCTATATATCTATTAGCAAATCCTTTACTAAAAAGCTATACCTCCCTTACATTCCTATTACTCCTAGAGATTTAGAGCAAGTAAACTTTACGTTAGAAGAAGTAATTATACATGTAGTATATATAAATACTAATATCAATAGGTATAAACAAGATAGGGCTTTCTTCTACGTGATTTTTAATTAGAAAGAGAATATGATTTTAGGACAACCATGGATGAACCTTGAGGAGATATTACTAAATCCCTTAAAGGGTAAGATTATCTTTAGTTTAACTAGGCTAAAGGTTAAGGAACAAAGCCCTAGGAAGGAAGACTCCCACCCCTTTACTAGGCATACTACCTCTATATTTACTAGACTAGTATGGAGAGCCCACCAGCAGCAATCTAATTAAAACCTTAACAAAAGCCAAGGTCTATCAATCTTTACAGCCAGCCTATATAACATTAAGAAGGCGCTAGTATCTAAGAAGAAGGGCAACCTATAAGAGAAGCTACCACCCTAATACTAGGAGTTCCTACCATTATTTGATTACTAGAAGGCTGATCAGCTCCTACCTCATTACTATAAAAGTAATTACAGCATTTTGTTAGAAGTTAGCCTAGATAGGAAGGAGAAAGAGGTCCCGTAGGGGCCTTTATACAGTATATTAAGGGAAGAGCTTATAGTATTTAGAAGAACATTTACTAAGCTCCTACAGAAGAACTTTATCCATATAAGCAACTCCCCTACCTCTACTCCAGTGTTATTTATAAAGAAACCAGGTAGTAGCCTTTAATTCTATATTAACTATTATGGTCTTAATAAGATTACGTAGAAAGACTAGTATTTACTTCTACTAATTAGCAAGACTCTTTAGTCCTTATCTAAAGCACGTTAGTTTATAAAGCTAGATATAATTATAGCATTCTATAAGATCTGAGTTAGAGAAGGTAATAAATAGAAGACTGTATTTTGTATTTAGTATAGGCTTTTTAAATAGCTAGTAACACCGTTTAGGCTTACAGGAGCCCCAGCAACATTCTAGTAGTATATTAATATAATGCTACAAGAATACCTTAACAAGTTCTGCTCAGCCTATATTAATAACATCTTGGTTTATTCTAATAGCTCTCTATTTAATTATTAGGTAAAAGTTAAGAAGGTATTTATGAGACTCTAGGAAGCAGGTCTACAGGTTAATATCAATAAATACAACTTTAAGACTAAGAACATTAAGTACCTAGGCTTTATAGTAGAAGTAGGTAGGGGGATTTGAGTTGACTCTGAGAAAATTAAGGCAATTAAGCTATAAGAATACCCCCGATTAGTTTAAGGAGTTTAAGGATTCTTTAGATTCACAAACTATTACCAAGATTTTATCCCAAAATTCTCAAACATTACCTACCCCCTTATAGCCCTTACCAAGAAGGGAGTACTATTTATATAGACTATGGACTGTGGATCAGCTTTTAAGGAACTTAAGTAGCTTTTAATTAGTACTCCTATCTTAGCATAGTAGGACCTAGAGAAATAAATAGTACTTAAGACTAATTTTTCAGGATATGCTATTAGTGGTATACTATTATAGTATAATGATAAGGGGATACTAAGGCTTGTAGTATTCTATTTAAAGAAGAACTTGCCTATTAAATACAACTATCTAATCTACGATAAAGAACTATTAGCAATCATCTATTATATAGAATAATGGGATGCTAAACTCTAAAGTATACCCTCTTTTAAAGTCCTTACCAACTATAAGAACCTAGAGTATTTTAGGAAGAAGAGACAACTTAGTAAGTAATAAGTATAGTAGTTAGAGACCCTAGCAAGATACAATTTCAAATTATACTACTAGGCAGGTAAAGAAGCTGTAGTACCTGATATTCTATCAAGAAGGGAACAAGACATATCCTTTAATATTTAAGATAACCAACTAGTAGGAAGGTACATTTAACTTCTTAGGCTATAGGGCTAAAAAACATTTATTATAAACCAGGTTACTCTAATCAGAGCCCAACAAGTATTTATTAAGACTAGATTTATTACTAGGGGAGATTAGGATGGAGAATTAGACCCAGGGGCCAATTACTTAGATCCCCCAGCACCCCTATTTAAAGATCCGTTATTAAAGGACTTATAAGAACAATTACTACAGGTTAATAATCATTACTGGCTAATTAGAGAAGCAGTAATTAGAGAAGAGTATTAATTTCTCTATTAATAAGGATTACCTATCTCTATATTAGAATACTCTATAGATAAATAGTAGTAGTTATGTTAAAGAGGTCGTATTTAGGTTCTATATCATAAACCCCTGTAGACTAAGATTATACAAGATATTTATGATTTGTTCTTTGTAGGTTACCTAGATAGAGATATAACGAGAGCCCTAATTAGCTATAATTTTACTTAGCCTAGGCTTAGTTAAGACGTTTAGAAGTTCTTGTGTAATTATAATATATGTGGCTGAAAAGTAGTATAGTGAAAGAAGAAACAAGGGCTGCTAAAGCCTCTTTCTGTTCTAAATTAAGCATGGTTAGAGATATCTATAGATTTTATTATATAGCTCCTACTAACTAGTACTAGTTAAGCCACTAACATTATGATTATTATAGATTAACTATTTAAGAATATGATCTTTAAGTCTATAGTATCTACTACGGCTGGGGAGGTAGCCCAGCACCTACTAGAGTGCCTGATTAGACACTACGGAGTCTTTTTGGTAGTTGTTTTGGATTATGGGCTGCAATTTATTAGTCTAACCTAGAAGAAAATATACAAGTTGCTATAGATCAAGTAGAGACTATCTATAGCATATTATCTAGAGATAGATGGAGTAATAGAACGAGCTAATCAAGTTATTAAAGACTATATACGAACATTTACTATATACTAGCAAGATAACTAGAATAAGATACTACTAGCTGTAATGCTAGCAACTAATAACTAAGACATAACATCTACTAGGATTAGCCTCTTTTTTACTACCTATAGCTACTATGTAGATATCCTTGGACTAATCAAAGATGAGGGAGACCTATAGATATTAGGTGATATACCTATTACTATAGGAGAAGCTTTTGTATTAAGGTTATAAGAAGCTATAAAACTTGCCTAAGCTGCTATGGCATCTATTCAGGAGAGGTAAGAGCACTATATAAACTAAGTAAGGGCCCTATCTAAGTAGTTTAAGAAAGGTAACAAAGTCTAGTTACATCTTAGGAATATAAGGATACTAAGGTTGTTAAAGAAGCTAGACTAGCTAAATACTAAATATATAGTGGTAGAAGTAATTAGATCCTATAACTATAGATTAGATATACTACCTAGGATCTATAATAGGTTCTATGTATTACTTTTCTATTAGGCACCTAAGGACCCCCTTTTTTCCTAGACCCACAATAACTATCAGCCTCTAGTTTTTCTAAATAAGGATAACTCTGATTAGGCTGAATATAAGGTAGAAAAGATACTAAACTACTGGAAGAGAGGCTGTAGAGTCTAAGTACTTGTTAAGTAGAGAGGCTATGTAAGGCCTATATAAGAGCTGATATGGAACCTGTTAGATATGGTAGCTCTTGACGTGTATAAACTGGCCCGTGGAGAATTTATGTCTAATTAGGGCTAGTAACTAGTTATCCCCAACCTATATGCTTAATAGCATCTTAAGGATAGTCTGCCGTAGACCAACAAAAGAGGGAAAGAGGGGGTAGTTGTGATAGGCTGAGGCCTAGATGGCTTAGCCTTGGAATCTCTTGGCCCGGAAGGGTGTATAGACCAAACCAATATACAGACCCTTCTATATAGATACTTATGGGCGGGAATACGTAGTTGCCTTTGGTTGTTTCCTTTGTTCTGCAAGTTTAGTTATACTTGTAGAGTAGCCTAGCTAGTTGTAATATACTACCTTGAGACCGTTATAGCAAGGACCCCTAGACTATTTAGATCTAGACCTAAGGAATACTAATTAGAAATCCCCGCAGCTTTAAAAGAGTATACATTAGTAGTAACCTGAGCCTCCTCTTTACGATAACGCTCCGACTTAGCATCTTTCTTATTTAGTAACTAGATACTATGATGGAATAATTTAGAAGACTGCTCTTTAGCTTGGTGTTTTTAGCGACGCAAGTAGGCTAAGCAACTCATAGTAGTCTGTAACTTTGTTTAAAGTAAAAACAACTCCTTTTTGGTATTAATCTCTTCTTTCTCTAAACACTCCTACTTAGATAATAAACGTTTTACTATAATAAGTTAGTAAAGAAGAAAAACTAAGGAAAGAGAAAGGAAACCTATAAGAAGTAGCTATATTATTTTTATTATAAGACTTCCTGGTAAAAACATACTTACTATAATGCGAGGACTTAGGGGTAATATAATATACATGATTTGCTTTGAAACAACGAGAATAAGGTATGGTTTTGGATATGATATCTTTCTAGTTAATAAGGTTAGTAAGGGTGGCTTGTTTCTCTAACTTCTTTAGATGAGTCTTTTTAACCTGACCTCGGGTAATATGTAACGATATAGCAGGAAGAACATAATAATTAGAAGGAAGGATATATAAAGATATGAAGGAAACAGGATAGGAAACTTACTTAAATCTTTAGGGATAAAGAAGTATGAAGGAGGGGAATAATGTTATAACCCTGATAGAAATAGGACTAATGGTTAGTTTTGCGAAGGAACAACCCTACTAGGCTAGCATACTAGCTAGACAAATAGTACAAGGGACTAAAGCTAATAGTTACGTGATTGCTAATTAGATAAGACGGATTAATTAGAGTGATAATTAATTCCAGCGATCTAATACTAAGGAGTGATAGGAGCGACTAGTACTCCTAATACTCCCCTATACTAGATTACTAGGAGTAACCAGTACTCTTAGCAAGCCTTACTAAAGAGATAAATATATAAAGATATACTCGTTACTAGATAGCTAGATAGTATAGATAGCTCTTTAGTAGTTAATCTAAGTATTTACCCTAAATAGCTTTTATTAGCTTATGATTATTATCAGAAACCTTATTGCTTAATTAACTGCCTTGTTATGTATCTTAGACATAAACCCTGATCTATGGTTTAGAGGACCTAGGAAACCTTGATTATTATAACTAGCTAGATTTACTAGGTGAACCTTGTTAGCTTAGTAAAAGGAACAATTATATATTATAAGGATAAGTAGAGCTTAGTCCTTAAGGATAGTACCTAAATATATACTTAAACAAGCCTAGTAACTATTTCTTAAAACGGAGAGAAGGACTTAGTCTCTAGGTAAGCTTTAGAATAGCCCCTAAATAAGCTAGTATAATAACAGTATAAACTAGGTAGTCTACTATAGACTAACGAGAAAAGCTTATTATTAAGCTAAATATAATATAAACCTAACAAGGAGGGTAGTCTAACATAGACTAATATAAGGAAACAACAAATTATACTTATAGTATAAGAATATATTAAGGAAATCTAACAAGTATTAAGATAGATACAAGAGATCTAGCATATATAGTATAAAACAATACCTATAGTTATGGTTACCTTACTTATAGGAACCTCATAATAAGTACTAAAGGCCTAAAGGATCAACTTAGTAAAATAAGTCAAGCCTATCCTTTAATAATTTATTACCTACCTATAGAAAGCTAAGGTAGTAGAGAAGAATCCTCAGGAGTTTATACCCCAGGAATATTATAAGTACTCAAAGCTATTTTTAGTAACACTTAATACTAAACTACCTAAACATAATAACTAAGATTACGAAATACCTCTAGAATCTAGGAAGATACCTAAATTCTCTAAAATTTATAAACTTAATGAAACATAACTTAAGGCACTTAGGGAGTACCTTAATAAGAACCTAGAAAAAGGTTATATTTAACCATCTACTTTACCTATAAGATACCCAATCCTCTTTATACTTAAGAAAAACAGGAAACTATGACTTTATATAGATTATTATTAGCTAAACAACATTACTATAAAAAACCATTACCTACTATCTCTAATTAAAGAACTATAAGACTAACTATAAGGAGCCTAATAGTTTATAGCCCTAGACCTTAAGAGAGCCTATAACCTTATTAGAATAAAAAAGGGTAAAGAATAGAAAATAGCGTTTTAAACATACTATAAATATTTTAAGTACCTAGTTATATTATTTAAATTAACCAATAACGTGGTTAGACAGTGAGTGGCGGATGACAGTGAGTGGTGGATTTTTCATACAACTGCCAACTTTAGCCAACCCCAGCACCCACTCAGGGCAGAAAAATAAATACAAATTAGCACCAATTAGTACCAACTGTTCCCAATTACCCATTTTCAATTAATTTAGTCAATTTAGAGTTATAATAGGGTTATAATACTAGTCTGAAAGTTTAAAGTTTTGGTAGGTAGGTTTGTTTTTAGTACAGATCACGTCCCCATTTTTCACATTAGTCTCGCATCATTCTACCTACTTAAATATTCAATACATCAGAAATCAACAACCACAAATATATCCTTCATCTAAAGAAGGGAAAATCCTTCTTACTATTTAGGCTATTCAGAACTCCAAGAAAAATCACGTTAAACCACTACCTATAACTCAAGCTACTAAGATCTTTAATATTCCCAAAACAACACTACGCCACAGGATGAACAAACAACGCTCTCGTATAGAATCACACGTCAATACCTATAAACTCGATCTAGTTAAAGAGCAAACACTTATCCAATATATTATCAAGCAAGATAAACGAGGATTTCTAATACGGCTTTCTAGTGTGGAAGATATAGCCAACCTCCTACTAACATCGCGTAACAGCAAGCCGGTTGGCACTAAATAGGCACGACGCTTTGTAGATACACAACCAAGCCTAAAAACAAGGTTTAATCAGCCTTATGATTACCAGAGGGCCCTCTACGAAGATCCAGAGGTCATTAAGAACTAGTTCTACCTACTCCACAACATAATAGCCAAGTATGGTATCATAGACAACAACCTATATAACTTTAACAAGACCAGCTTTATAATAGGCATAATAACCACGTTAATAGTTATTACACGTTCTAATCAATATGGAAAGGCTAAATCTATATAGCCTGGAAACCAGGAATGGGCAATAGTCATTAAATATATTAATACAAAGGGCTAGTATATTCCGCCGTTTATCATCATACAAGGTACCTACCACCTTACTAACTAGACAATAGAGTCAGGCTTCCCACCAAGCTAGATAATCAAGCCTACTCCAAATAGGTAGATAGATAACAAGACTAATCTTGAATAGATTTAGCACTTCGACAAGTATACAAAGTAACAGATAAAGGGTACATACCAGATACTCATCCTTGATAGCCATAAGAGCTATATATTAGTAGAGTTTAAGTAATACTACAAAGAGTACAGCATTATCCCTATCAGCATACTACTACATTCTTCTCATCTACTCCAGCCATTAGACGTTAGATTATTCTCGCCATTAAAGTATACATATAGTAATGAGATTAATCTCTTCATCCAGGCCTCCATCAACCACATCACTAAGTCTAAGTTCTTTCTTAGGTTCAAAGCAGCCTATAATAAGATCTTTACAGAGGAAAACATGAAATCTAGGTTCAGAGGAGCTAGGATTTCTCCATAAGACCCAGACTCCGTTATCTCTAAGCTAGATATCCGCCTACAAACTCCAATACAGTCCCTTCCCATATCACCATCCAAATAAGAATCACAAACACCCTCCAATACCCACCAGACTATCCAGCAATCAAGTTTTATTAAGGGCAAGATCTCCAACCATCAAGGCAGCTCCCCTACACCAATTATAAAGGCTGTTAACAGGATGGTAAAGGGAGCACAAGCAATAGCACACTCAATTACACTTATAAGCTAGCAGATCCGGACACTTCAAGAGGCTAACATAGTACTTGCTAAACGCTAGAGGGCTAAAAGAAGTCAGGTCCAGCTTAGAAGAGTACTTAGTATTAAGGACTCTTAGGCAATAATTGAAGAAAAACAAAAAGGGAAGCAGCCAGCTAGTGAAATAGCTAAGGGTACCGAGGAGGTGGTCCGCGGCGGACTAAGCAAACGATAATGTAGTAACTATGGCAATACTAGGCATTATATAATAACTTATAAGAAAGATGTAAAAAGGTCTAGTCATTTAGATTCCAAGTAAATAATAGCTCTTTTTTAAGTAGTCCATAGCAAACCGCCTAAATAGTCAGTTTAGGTAGTGTAGATTAAGGTTGATTCTACATAGTTAAAATACTCTATTTTGGTAGGGAAGCCGATTTTCCCACCAAAAGTCATCCACTTTAGACTAGTACTATAGCCACGCCAACTACTCTAAATTAACTAAATCAATTGAAAATAGGTAATTGGGAATGGTTAGCACCAATTAGTACCAATTTGTATTCATTTCTCTACCCTGGGTGGGTACTAGGGTTAGCTAAAGTTGGTAGTTGTATGAAAAATCCGCCACTTACTATCATCCGCCACTCACTGTCCAACCACGTTATACTAGTATTATTTTAAGCTATAATTAATTACATTCTTAGAAAATATTTAGATATCTTTATAGTTATATATTTAGACGATATCCTTATCTACTCCAGAACACTTAAAGAACACAAGAAATATATATACAAGGTACTACAAAAGCTCTAGGATATAAAACTCCTAGTCAAACCAGAGAAAAGCAAGTTTTACACTAAGGAAGTTAACTACCTTAAATATACCATCCAGCCTAGGTAAATTACGATATAAATATTTAAGATTAAGGCCATTAAATACTAGCCTACACCTATAAACATTAAGGAAGTTTAAGGATTCCTTAGATATATTAACTTCTATAAACAATTTATTAAAGGTTATAGAGGACTCGCGAAACCTCTTACAGACCTTACCAAGAAGGACAAGGAGTTTTAATAGATATAAGAAGTATAAGATACTTTTAATATAATAACCTAGAAGATTCTAGAAAAACTAATACTAGTTAAAGCAGACTCTAATAAGGTCTATAAAGTTAAGACTAATACCTTAGACTTTATAATAGGAGGATAGCTAGGTTAACAAGATAACCAAGGTAAACTATACCTTATTATATTCTTCTTAAAAAAGCTTAATAGACTAGAGCTTAATTACCCTATATATAATAAAGAGCTTATAGTAATAATTAAAGCATTTAAGGAATAGTAGCATTACCTTATAAGAGCCAAGCACTAGGTTTAAGTCTATACTAACTATAAGAACCTTACATACTTTATAATAACTAAAAAACTCAACGAGTACTAGATTAGATAAGTAGAATTCTTATTATAATTTAACCTCAGGATTACCTACTACAAGGAATCTAAAAATAGATAAGTAGACATACTTAGTAAATAGCTAGACTACCTATAGGAGGTTTTACTAGAAATATAGAGTATTTTTTAAGTTACCCCTAATAGAGACTTATTACAAGAACCTTAATAACTAGTAATAATACTCTAAGCTAAGGTCAACTCTAGCTAGGAAAACAAGCTTAAGGCAGCTTACCAAAACATATCCCCTAAAGCTAAAGGATAAATAATAGAAGATAACGAAATATTATATCAAGGAAGATAACTCTTCATATCTATAGACCTATAAAAGGAACTTATTAAACAAATCTACGAAGCCTTAGTATATAGATACCAAGGAATTATAGTAGTAATTAAAAGAATTAAACAATACTACTACTTTCTAAAAATAAAGAAAAAAGTCTAAATAGTTATCTAGGACTACGATATATATTATAAAAGCAAGACTACGAGATATAAACCTTATAATCTACTATAACCCCTACTAGTACCTAACAAATTATGGCAATAAAAACGGGCAACCAGACAACCAAGCTGCCTGTTCTACAGACCACCCCCTCCCTCCCTCCGACTAGAAGGAAAGGGGTGCATCTGCGCGAAGAAAGAGAATCCTGTTACTAGGTGCCTAGGAGGCAAAAAGGGATCAGATTCTAGACACGGGTATACAGATACAGATAAGATAATAAGATGATTGAGTTGTTCTTCTAAGCTACGGAAGAGGGGAAGAGCAGAGACCTGTTTTATGTTGGGCTAGAGGGACAAAGAGCTAAGCGGGGTAAAAGCTAAATAGAGCCAAGCAGGGCCAAAGAGCTAAATAGAGCCACCGAGCCAAACAATGCCGAAAAGCTAAATAAGGCCGAAGAGCTAAATAAGGCCGAAGAGCCAAATGAGGCCGAAGAGCCAAATGAGGCCGAAGAGCCAAATGAGTAAAACACTATGCCCGACAATAGCAATTAATTAGCCTAGACTTCATTATTAAACTACTACTTTTAAAGGAACTAATAACAGGTACCTAGTATAATAGCATTCTAGTTATCATTAACAGATTCACAAAGTACTCCTACTTTCTACTATACAAGGAAGCAAGTAATATAGACGATCTTACATACACCTTCCTATAAATAATTATTAGCAACCATAACATACCACAGGAAATAGTATTAAATAAAGGAACAGTATTTACCTCTAACTTCTAGTAATTACTTATAAAGTTAAAGCTATCCACAGCTTTCTATCCTTAGATGGATAAACAAACTAAAAGACTAAACTAGATCTTAGAACAATACCTCTATAGTTACATTAACTATAAACAAGACAATTAGGTACAGTTATTACCCATAGTATAGTTTACCTACAATAATATAGATATAGGTACTACAAAGGTCTCGCCCTTCTATACAAACTATAGCTATAAACCAGAAGCCTACAGAGAATCAATCTCCAGGCTAGAAGCATAATTAGCTATAGAAAGGGCAACCAAGATTTAAAACCTATAGAAAGAGCTTTAATAAGAACTACTCTTTATACAAAAACAAATAACAACCTATACTAACAAGAAAAGGTTAAAGGAACTAACCTTAGAGGAGGAGGATAAAGTCTACCTACTCTATAAAAATATTAAAACTAAACAACTAAATAACAAACTAGACTATAAAAAGATTAGACTATTTAAAATCAAAAAGAAACTTTCAAACACTAACTTCAGACTCTCACTACTAACCAAGATATAGATACACCCGGTCTTCTACATATCACTTTTAAAACCAGCACTAGCTAACATATAGCTTAAAACATAGATAAAACTTAAAAATAATAAAAAAGAATAGAAAGTTAAGAAGATTTTAGATTCTAGAATCTACAATAATAATACTAAATACCTAATTAAATAGAAAAACTATAACAACAAAGATAATACCTAGAAGCTACTTAAGAACTTAGTAAATTACCAAAAGGCACTTCAGGCCTATTACTAGATAACTAGTCAGAAAAGTCTACCCTAGTATCAAATAATACTAACCCCCAGTTAATAATTTTAAAACTACTATTAGCCTATAAAAATAAAGCCAGATTAGAGGCCTCTAAGACAACCTAGTTTATTACTAGACAAGCCTCTTCTTCTTTAATACAATTCTCTTTAGGCTCCTCTAATAAATAGAGACCCTTGTAAAGTATCTAACAACCCTACTCTACAACCTTGTAACGCTACTACCTAAGACGGCTTAGCTTAGCAAAACACTTATTTATTTTATACTATTTCTCCAGTAAAGCCTTTTATGCTCGACTTAGTATATCTTTAGCTTTTTCTTCTTAACGTTTTAGGTACCTCTTCTCCAAAATCTAGTCCTAAACTAAAAGACACATTAGAAACAGTATACAGAATACAGGGGTATAAGGCACGACTTACCAGAACTTATTAGTACACCCGTATCTATATAAGAGCAACTACGATAAACATAATTATAGCAATACTTCTTATTATCTAAATTAGATATAAAATACTTTTAACCACATTAATAACACAAGGTATAAGGCATGACTTTGAAACCTGTCTCTTAGATTAGTAGAGCAAGGGTATAGCGTTACTCTATTTTCTTAAAACAACGAGATTTAGATATACGGTCTAACATAATTAGTAGGATATCTAAAGAATAAAGAATACATATAAAGGAAAAGAAGAAAATAGGAAAACATACTAAACAGCTTCTTTAGGATGAAAAAGTAATGGAGGAGGGGAATAATGTTATGAATGTAATAGGAATAGAACTAGGGTTTGACTATTAGTCTCCTAGAAGTACAGGAAAACCCTATAGGCCAGCTAGCTAGGCCTATAGAAAGAGGCACGACTATTAGTACATGTAATCTAGAATATTTACTTACCTAAGGATAGATTACTTAGATTATTAGCAGGATAGTAAGCCAAGTAAGCTAACTAGATCACCAGGATTACTAGGTTACTAGTAAGCCAAGTAAGCCTTATGAGCTAGGCTAAAGAGATGGATATATAAGGATATATTTATTACTAGATAGCTAGATAGCATAGATAGCTTTTTAGCAGTTAATCTAAGTATTTACCCTAAATAGCTTTTATTAGCTTATGATTATTATCCGAAACCCTATTACTTAATTAACTGCCTTGTTATGTATTTTAGACATAAACCTGATCTTTTGGTTTAGAGGACCTAGGAAACCTTGATTATTATAAAACTATATAAGAAACTAATATATAACCTTATAAACTCCCATTATACTATACTTTACCTAATGCCTGCTAATAATAGGTTTCTAGTCTAGCATACTTTAGTTTAAGGTTTCCTTACTAAGGTTAGTACTCTTATACTAGAAGTTTTAAGAAACTAGCTAAAAAGTTTCATTCTACTAATATAGAAGATAATATACAAGATAAAGACTATAATTCCTTAGGAGCTATTTAGCGAGAATATTATATAATAGTTTTAGATAGCTAGTATAGTTAAATTTTTAAATTATTTAGTTAATATTCCTTATTACTTTACCAGGCCTTTAAGTCCTCTAGTAGATAAAGATATCCTTAATTAAACATTATATTAACTTTTTATTATTAATTTCGTCTAGTATTATAGCTAGTTCTTTAAGTCCTTATTAGCTTTTCTTTTATTATTAGGCAGTTATCTTACCCTTATCGACTTACCTTTAATTACTAGGTAGTTATCTTGCCCTTATTAGCCTATCTTTAATTACTAGGCTATTATCTTATTTTTATCGGCTTATCTTTAGTTATTGGGCAGTTATCTTGCCCTTATTGGCCTACCTTTAATTACTAGGCAGTTATCTTACCCTTATCGGCCTATCTTTAGTTGTTAGGCAGTTATCTTACCCTCTTCGGCTTGCCTTTAGTTATTAGATAGTTATCTTGCCCTTTTCGGCTTGCCTTTAGTTATTAGGCAGTTATCTTGCTCTCTTTGGCTTGCCTTTAGTTATTAGGCAGTCATCTTGCCCTCTTCGGCTTACCTTTAGTTATTAGGCAGTCATCTTACCCTCTTCGACTTGCTTTTAGCCTGCTATTATTTACATTTTAGCCCCCTCTATTTCTAATATAACTTAATAGCCTATTTAGCCGTCATCTTTTCCTCTAGTACCTATAAGTTATATTTATTTGGCCATCCCTTTTATTTTACTAAATAGTAAATTGTGCCTTTGATTTCCTAGTAGTTATAAAGCTCCTCTAGCTCCCATTCTATATTCTTATCCTATAAATTAGGTAGGTTATCTGTCTCTATTATAAGGGCCTTAAGGCTTCTTACTACCCATAGTTTTAGTTAGGTAATTAAGAGAATATTATATATTAGAGAGTATTTTTCTGAAAATACTAGTTTATAGGCCTAGGTTCTATACCAGCTAATTACTCAAAAAGGCCCTACCCTCTAGAAAGCTAGCTTTTAATTCTTTAGAGAAAGATACTTAGTTGACAATAATACCTACTCTCCTACTTTAAACTCTATAGACTTGTAGCGTTTATTATAGAATTGTGAAGGTTAGTGGATCGAATGGTAGTTAGGTAGCAGTAGGGTGCCTGGAGGCTTCTTTGGAATCTTGAGAATGGTTTAGACAACTTTGTATTGAATTTGAGTGGGCTTCTGTCAGCCCTCCTCACACATCCTCCGACATCGTCTCACCCGCGGGCACGCGTGGGTTGGCTCTGGTGCAGGAATAGCGAGGCCGGAAAATTCGGCCCCCAGACCCACTATCTTTAGCTTCAAATAGCCAGCCAACCCTAACCCTGACAGTAACTAAACTAAATATAGATAAACTTTAGAAATTAGACTATCTAATAAACTAGGTTACATGCTTTTTAGGTAAGAAATAAGGGTAATGCAGAGGTACAAAGTTAGGGTCTTAAAATAGCCTAAAAAATCAACTCACGGCCACCAAACTCATCTGCCGGCGTGCACGCCTTATAGGCACTTAGACAAATGTTATAAACCGACACGATGGCACCCAGGGGACCCGTTTCGATAACCACGGCAAACAGAATCAGACGCCACGACGCAACCCCGCAGGCACTTGACGGCAGAGTCGGCCTAGCATACCAAGACCAGGGTTAGGGTCGGGCTCGCAAGACTCGGTTGCAAGCTATACAAGCCGACTCGACGAGGGAATTATCGAGCCTTATACTATAGATCGTAGGCTTGCCTTGCAAGCCAGCGAGCTAACTAAAGAGTCGAAATATATAAGGACATAGTTATTACCAAC
>JAJTUP010000144.1:0-92557 GCA_021399435.1 Diaporthe sp. PMI_573
TGCTGAGCACGGGGAGTGAGATCTCAGATGAGTTGGGCCACAGATGCAGGATCCAACGCGTCCAACGATTGGAAGTGGATAGTTGATTGCGCACCCTGTGGCTTGGCCCGAATGACTATCGAAAATCATGTCTGGGTATTTGTACTCATCCACTCTCAAGAGTCCAGAATGGTCAGAGAGAAAGTCGTCTGCTACATAATCTCTGTGCGCACCACCATCGAATCGGCACAAGGGCCATCTACAGGACGGCCAAATGGGTACAAAATGTGGATGAAAGAGCAGAAGGCTACGATTTTCAGCATGGATGATGACGAGTACGAAGTGTACTGCCGCGAGCCTGTGCTGATGGTATCGGATCCTTTGAAATGGTGGCTAGAATCGGCCCAGCAAAGGCGATTCCCTAACTTATCCTTGATGGCCATCGACATTCTGTCGATTGCGCCTATGTCTACTGAGACAGAGCGACTCTTCTCCAAATCCAAACTTACGGTAACTGACCAGCGAGGATCTATGAATATTGAAACTTTGAACCTCTTGGAATGCCTACGATCCTGGGACAGGAGCGCCCTAATAGTCCCTTCAGAAGTAAGCATTCCGCTTCGGGAGGTGTTCGATTGTCTAATTATCGACTCTAGTGTTGCTATATCGACCCGGCAGCAACGGGTACAATCTCCGATGCTCAGGATTCTGAGGGTGATAAGAAAGGCGGCCGCGGAGACGTTTTGTTGTTGGATTCTGTTGTTGGATCGTGTAGGGATTATGAATGCACT
Source organism: Diaporthe sp. PMI_573 (assembly GCA_021399435.1). NCBI lineage: Eukaryota > Fungi > Ascomycota > Sordariomycetes > Diaporthales > Diaporthaceae > Diaporthe > Diaporthe sp. PMI_573. The sequence continues at coordinate 771 of JAJTUP010000144.1, forward strand.
TCATAAAAATAAAAAAAGGCTGGTCTTGTTATTGACTGTAATTATTCTTTGGGTCAGTTATTATGATCGCAATGAGAGGTCCTTTGGGGCTTTATATCTTTAAGTGATCCCGTCTAGGACTTCAAACTTTAATATTGATCTTGACCCTGAAGTTGAGGGGGAAGTTCTTCCAACACAATTCGACGATGGCTTTGGGAAGCTTGGAGGCAGGTACGGCGCAAGGCCACGAGTGATGTGTTATGTTTGGACTAATAGTGTAGACCACAGTTTGCACTGTAGTCTAGTCTGATGGTGACGGACGGACCGATAGTCCAGTCTGCACGTCTCAATCAGACTGCCAGTCCGGTCTGCACAATCTCAGTCAGACTGCCAGTCCAGTCTGACCAAAGTCGGACGACTGCTAGTTTAGTCTGGCCAAGTCAGACGGACTAAAGGGGCAGTCTGAGGTGTCCGGACGGACTATTTGGACTATTAGGAGCGCTGGTCTCCTCTTCCTAGAGGGGACGCCCCTGCCAGTCCCGGAGGCGACCGATGAACGCAGATACAGATATACACCAGTTCACAAGGTCCCGGTCCGCAAAGTTGTGGATAACTTCCCGTTCGAGACATACAGTCGTTACGCAGACCATCTCGAGACTTTGGTGCTGCTCAACCTGCAGGAAAAGGTGCCGGCGCTCGCGAAGAACTCGGGGCTTTGGGAGCGTATATTTGAAGCGATGGAGCAGTGTGTAGACAAAGCGGAATACATTGATGACTGCGTTAAGGAGTGCTATAAACGGCAAGTTGATCAGATGAGATGGGAACGTCAACGGGGTTACTTCCCACCAAGCCTGTGCGTTCCCAAACAGACGGCCTTGCAGAAGGACGGACGGCGAGTTGACGCGGTTGAGGACGATGTCGACATTAAGATGGAAGCGGTCTGGCTTACAAAACGAGACGGGGAGAAGTGGGAGAATTAGAAGTAGAATGGCTCTCTACTGGTCAATTTCTTATCTTTGCGTGTATGTGTGGGCTGACTAACAGATAAAACACCAGGGGTTCTAGAGCAAAGGCATCAATACAGCTTCATCTTCCGCGGTCTCCTTATCCCAAGCTCCAACTAGGTCTTGCACGTCGTCTACGCGACTAGGCTATACATCCGGCCAAAACACCATCATAAGTATGCGGAACTTGGTCGCTTACTATCCATCCCAGGAGCCACAATGCAGCTTTACTGGCATCTTCACTCCCGCAAAACGCCGCCCACGCCCCGCCTTTGCTGTCGCTCAGTTCTAGCCGCCCCGTCTTATCCCTAAATTGTAGGACGACCGACCAGCAGGTCTTGTACCCATCAGTTGTCACAGGCTCCGGCATACCAAACACAACCGCCAGACGGTAGTACAATAATTGTGAGGAAATGGCGTCATGCAAGAAGAAGCTCTTCTCGACTGCGTGTTTTCGACGTTCGTCTCCAGACGTGCAGACTTCGAGTTGAAGGCTTTGTTGCGGTGTGGTTGGTCGAAACCGGGCAAAGGAGCACCACTCAATATCATCCTCGGGTACAAAACTGTCGTCCGCATAGCTCCAGTCAAATCGAGACCTCTTCAGGAGTGCATTGGCAGTACGTTGAGGAATCCGTTCGCGATTGTGCAGAACGACAGTTCTGTCTGCTTTGGGGCAATGTTTCTGAAAGAGCTCCGAACATCTTCGGAGGTTCTTGTATTCCCCAAACAGATAATGGAACAAGGACTGTTGCTCCAGAGGTTTCAACAAGTTGAAGTCATGGCTGGGTTCCTTGCTGCATAGAAGCCGTTCAAGCCGTTTCGCGGGCAGCTTGCCAGTTGCAATTCTTTGCCTCTTAGGACCAGGCACGCCAACAGGAATGGACTGAACCGTAGAACTAGGGGCATGGCGTTTCATTTTGCGGACAATATATGGTAAGTGTTGTGGGAATAGATAATTCGAATAGAATGTATCTGCGGCATGTAGCCGCTTTATATAGGTTTTTTTTTTGGGGGGGGGGCTGGGGAGGTGGCAAGGGCCGGCTCTGCTGCCTAGAAATCCGCCAACGGACCTTGCATGACTAATAACTTTTTCCACTTCTCGTCCCTGGTCTATCAAACCTGCGTTTGACAGGAACAGTTCGGACAGACCAAGGCAGCGAGAAAATCTTTCCACTAACAATAATCGAAGAAAGTAGGCATAGGGAGGCCTCTAGCAGCACTGCCTACAGGGTAGCCCCAACAGTTACGCAGCAGAGAGTCGAACTACTGGGGTTGGCTTTTGCAGTTAATGTATACATAGGCCATCAAGCTGGACAAATATCAGAATGGCCTGTTGGTTAATTTCGGATGTGCCTGGACAGGAGCCGTACTGCCTTATTCGCCTGGCAAGCAAGGAGAGTGTGGAGATCTGGTTGACTCACCTGTTACCGAAACCCAGGCGTGGAACTGCCAACTCGGTTCGTCATGAGCATCGGCGACGCTCCGCAGGCAGCCAGCGCTCCGGTTGCTTTACCTGCTCTCATAATTACAGTCAAGAAAGGCAAAATGTGTCCCATCGTAAATTGCTAACTTCACGTCACGCCATCGCCAGCTGCTGATTACGGAGACCCAGTACCGCCCTATATAAGTAGTGGAAGAGGACTGAATATCCATGACGGCGTGAATCATAATAATCGGACCGAAACAAGTGCCTCTTGGATCTGAAGTTGCGTCGGCAGAGGCCGTTCAGCTGAGCCTGACCCTCCACCAAGCCTGGTCAACTTCACAGCTGGCGTAACCACCCACCCCTGGCATGGGTGATGAGAGTCACCTGCTTCAACCCCTGGGAGGGATGTCCAGGGCCAGCCGCATGATTCGTCGGGGAGCCTACCTTGCAAGCCGCACGATAGGTCCAAACAGGGCCAGGCTGTGATAAGGCGCTAGGTGCCTGGCGTACTTCGTATATGCAATGTAATTAATCCTGACACCCTCACGTACGAAGGCAGCAGAGCCGAATGCCTAGCACCGACAGATTGAGGAATTCCCTATTTAGGCAATTTTGGCTGCTACCCATCGCTGGGTACATATCCGTCTTCCAATGTAGGAATGTGTTGGTTTATCCCGATGGGGCAATTTCATCGGCGAGCCCTCGCTCGTAATCGTGCGAAGTGTTGCAGGCGTTTTTGTTAGCGTTTGGTGACAGAGGAGCTTCGCTACTGCCAATTTCCGGATTGCTGCACCCTGGCTGAAGACTCGGGCTAAATCCCCGGTCTGGTCCGGCGTTGTATGAGCCATTGCCTTTTTTAGGCTTTGTGAGGCCGTCATCGTCGGTGGAACCTCGCCAAGGTTAGGTGAGCCGAATGTCCAGGCTACAGTGAAGGCGCGAATTACCCAATAAGGAAGTTCTGTGGTGTAAACCATGGCCCCTCTCTAATGCCCCCTCGAAGCGATCAGCGAGGCAGACTCCGGCCTTTTTCTTTTTTTTTTTTTTTTTTTTTTTTTTGATCAGGAGTCCAGCCGGATGCTAGTTTCCGTGACATGCGGTGTGATTTCTTGCATACCGCTGACGGGGTTGGTAATTACCGGACTTATCACTGTCATAAGCGTGCCTTTCCTGTACTGGAAACTCGACAACAATGTGGAGTCGGCACGCTTCTTGAACGAGCTGGAGCGTGCCCAGGCCATAGAGCGACTCCGTGCGAATCAGAGCAGCGCGTCATCCAATAAGTTCAAGTGGAAACAGGTCTTCGAGACCGCTTTCGACATCAAGACGTGGCTCTTCATCGTCATGGCTTTCGGTAACAACCTGGGCGCGCAGGTCACCAATACCTTTAGACCACTGATCCTGAACGGTCTTTGAATAGGACCACTCTGCTCAACATCCCCTTTGGAATAAGACCAAGGCAGTATGGTGTTATCTATCCGGGATCTTGGCAACTCCGTGACGACAAAACTACCTTGGAATTCCTTCTTCGCCCACGCCGATACCGTCTTCTTCTTAAAGACCAGGTCCCGAAAAGGGCCACTGAGCATCCAATCCCGTCTTCCAAGAGATCCAAACCCTCCTCAGGAGTTCTTCTGAGAGAAGCTACTGAAAGTCCCTTGCCCCAGGACCGGATGACTATCGTCCGACCTGCTGTGGTCGATGTTGACGTCTTGGTCAGCAATGGACTCTGTGAGAACCAGACTTTGAACATGGTGGACAGTGCCACGGGCCAACTCGAGTACTCTATCAAGTGCATCGACCGATACCTCAAAAGGGGCGATTATGCCGATGTCTTCAAAGCAGTTTGGAAGGACGGGTCCTCACGGCCGGCGGTTGTTGCGGTTAAGATCCACAAGATTGCCGTCGCAGCGGAGGCGAACGACATCGCTGCCGCCGCCAGTCGCTGGAAGCGAGAGCTTGAAGTGCACAGGTATCTTGAACATGTACGCTTCTACAGTCAATACTAATTAATACCATATGGACTATTACAATCAGCTGACGGAGTCGGACAGCCGTGTATTCCCGACCTCCTTGCCTTCGACTCTCGCCTCCTAGCTCTGATCATCGAACATCACGATTCTCGCGATCTCGCCACGCCTCAGTGGTGTTTTCCCTCCGGGCCGAATGCGCATCACTTTAAAGGTAGCATCAATGACGCTTGCCACATTCTTGCGGATGTCTCCGGCGCTCTAGCCTACTTAGCCGACCAAGACATCGTCCATAATGACATCAAAGCAGGCAATATCCTTTACCGCACCGCCGATCCCACAGGCAGAGGGCACAAGGCGAGTGCCGTCGTTATCGATTTCGGACTTTCGCGGAACGTAAAAACTCAACATGATGACTTCGGAGGCGGATCACCCTGGTACTTGCCGCCCGAGTGGCTACACGGCGGAAGACGAGGCCCACGGGCGGATATCTTCTCCTTAGGTGTCGTGATGCTCTACCTGCTGCGTTGCATCACACTTCCGGATAAAGGACGGGGCTGGAACTTGAATGCGGTTCAGCAGCACGCACCCGGTGCCACAACCTCCATGAGGGCTTGGTTGGCTCATGTCACATGCCGGGGAGAGGAGCTTAACGGTGCCGGAGCGAGCAGCAAGGAAACTAAGCTCCGGTCACTTGTGAGACGGATGTTGCTTGATGAGGGCTCCCGCATTAGTGCTTGCAACCTGGCGACTCAGACTGCTGAATGGGCATCCTAGATTCCTAGCTGCAGTGGTATTAGCATAAGCTTTGTCCACATGGATTGATATCTCTTGGGATTAACTTAGTCTGAGAAATGATTTCTTTAAGGTTTAATTTTAATTAGTCTAAGAAATATTAAATATTCTTTACAATTCTCAATACAGTACAGGGCACGATGAGGTATTTGCGGCTGCGGTACCAATAGTAACAGGCTGGTTTGAGGCTGTAAATACCGGCTGCTCACGAGGCCTTCGCCACTTGTCGTTAATGTGATCGGCCCACATCTCACTCTGTTTATTTACCGATGAAAGGAGGCATAGGCCTATATTATGGATGACAACGTATCTCCCGTTGATTTTCCTGTCGATCATCCCCTCGTTCCTCCTCCTCCTGACTCTACGGTACTACTAATTACTGAAGAAGCCACAAATAAACCATGTTGGGGCTTTGAGAAGGTATTTTGAGGTCGTCACATTACTTATCTTGTGGAATTTTTGCTTCCACAAAAGCTAGAGTCTGTGGAACATATTCTGTTGCCCACCTATATACTAATTTTAGAGAATCATGTAGCTGGCGTCCTGGTTGTGCGGCCGAGGGATTCACCTGAAAAGTACAAATTGAAGGAATAAAAAGTTCTGCCCGTCCAGTTCCTTCTCCAAGAGGAAAAGCGCAATGTAGTCACCGCAGCCCCCCGGGCTAGGGTATGTGGCCGACTGGAGGCTCACCTCTGGGTGGTCCGAGTTGCTAAGAGCCAATTTGGTCATATCGATAAGCTCGCTATCGTGGATCTTGAAGCCTGTCTCTTCCTCAATCTCCTTCGCAGCCAGTGGGATCGACGGCAGTACAAACAGCCGAGGAGGATCCCTTCGAGGAAGCCGAGGCTGAAGATCCTCCATATCCTCTGAGCCTGTAGCGGGTGAGTAATCCGCCCTGCCTGAAGTCAAGATCCGGTTACAAGGCCTATTTGCCGGATTCTTGTGCATTGTTTTAGATATTTCCAACATTATAATAAATACAGGGCCAAATCTCTTGTACAATCCCTCTACAGTAAGGGCAAGGGATGTTCACGCGTGTAGGATTATGCTTCAACCACAAGCTAGCATAACTCACATAACATTCGTCGCAAAAGATGTGTCCTGTAATATTATTAGCGATCAGAATAATCATATTGCAACAGGGCGATTATACCACATTGAAGTGCTAGAAGAGGAGACTCTCCATTCATCTTTCTGTAGCAAATCGAACATTCATCCAGTTTCCACAACCTACAAAGCTCCTGCTCTTCAAACGGGTCACGTTGGCAACGCTTATGGCTTCTTATCTCTGCGCAATCCATACATATCATCTGCGATAACATGTAAGAATGGAAAATACCTCAAAAAGCGTATACTTACATGCCCACATCCATTATATCCGTATCTCTCTGTTAAAAGAGCAGAAAAGCAGATTGTACAGTTGTCGACGTCAACGGTGAAGTCAATTATTTGTTTCTGTAAGTCCATTTGATTATTGGTCCCAGGTCGAATGGCTGGCGTCCTTGACGTGTAGGGGTTGGCTTGGCGATTGTCCATGCAATCTTGCGAGTACAAATAGAAATTGTCAAATATACAGTATCTTTCACCTGACACAGGCTGTATTTACATTTTTCGATCCAAGTCTACTGTATATGTAGTATGGTGCTACATCGGCGGGGATGGTTTGCCAGTGCTGACCGCTACTTGAAGCACCTTGCAGACCCAGGTACTACCGGTATATAAATACTATGCATAACAGTAGTATTGTACTATAATACTGTTTTATAATCTAAATGCGCTTCCGCTGAATATAGTACTACGTAGAATCCTTTTGCTAGGTACTTTGCTATGTAAAAGTATGAGTGGGTACCCATGTTTCTGTTTTTGGTTTCAATGCAAAAGTACGGTGCAACATACGACACAGGTTAACGAGATACGCAGGTCTTTTACTTTTACATACTACTGGCTAATAAGCACCGAAATCCAATTTACCGGGGACATGCCTCATGTGAAGCAAAGACCGGTATCTAGTTTTCAATTTGTGCTCAAATTTAATGGTCACTTTCATATGACCCGGTTTAAATGCAAGTTATGGAGTAGGTGGCCTGACCGGATAGCCCGTCTGCAAAAAAAACCGCCGCTAACTCCAAGTACCACCAAAACCTTTCGTGTTAGTATCCTAATTATTCTACAACCACATCATATGTGCTTGATTATTATTAAACCATCATCTTCATAATAGGTGTCTGATTCGAATGATGTTAAAATAATTGTTAGAATTGATGGTTGTGGTGGTAAAATAGGTGGAAGGGTTGCGGGGTCCTGATTTTGGTACAAAGCTACCGGCGGTTTCTTTTGCAGAGCGCCTGCCGGAGTCATCCACATGCAGGGTACAAATCGGAAAGCCCATTATCTATATCATAGAAAGACAGGGATTTCCTCTGCATTAGCGATGGTCGTCTGCATACACATACAGTCAGGAACGCCTGCTAACGCGAGATGATCGATTGGTTTCAATCTCATTGGACTGGGAGGGGTCGCCGTATTGTTTCCTTCTCCTTTTTAGGTAAAGGTGAAAGGGGCTTGGTTGGGTACCCACAGGTGTGTACTCATTTTTCTTTGCTTCGGGCCCCCAATCCTCCTAGCGGGACCCCTCACTGCCGCTGTTACCCGAGGTGAACGGGCCTGTGTGTTGAACCGATACCTTCGCCGTTCTTTACAAATATCCCCACCAGAGAATTCTCCTGCGATGTCTTTTTGTCAATTTGGGACCAAGACTGGATTTTTCTAAGGTGGTCGATGGTGGACTTCATAGTTTTATTGATCGTCATGTCGTGAATATCTTCAGGAGCCGTCAAGCTGCAACTTCGCTCTATGTTTCTTGTTCTCCCAGTGGTTCTTGAGAATCTCAAAGTCTTTCTTCGTGAAATTTTTTATGTAGCTTGACTGAACCTGCGAATGGCCACAAACCGAGGGAGTAAGCTTATGACAATACACCATCGCATTGGTCATCCTTCATCAGCCGTCATCTAGCAGGTTGTCACGAGCTCGAGGCTCCACTATTGTGGAGCGCTATTGGGTATATAAACGAGCGTCAGAAGCTCAACTTCTATAGTTTACAACTTGCTCTAATCGACATGCCCTGCTCGGATTCGTGACATCAGGCAAGACGAAAACGAGCCAGGCGCCAGAATCAGAAAGAGGTTTCTGTCCCACGATTTCAACAAAACACGAAATGTATATCAGCGACAGCTTTATCGCGCCATTCGCCCCAGGCATACTAGCGACGAAGCCGCTTCCTGTCCGTGACTGCAGCTGCCTAAAGGCTCCACTCTTAAAGCCAGGGCGAGTGTCGTCCCCTCAGCCGGCCGCTCTTAACGACATCGATTTGGCGTGGGAGGATGAACCCTGATGAACCCTGATGAACCCTTATTAACATCAAACTAGCTCCGGATCCTTCAGGTGACCGTTAAAAACTTCCGAAAGTTATTGGAGTTTGTACACTCATCAAAGGGACGATAGACTTTATCATTGAAAAACCTGGTGACGGGTCAGTCCAGTTTAGAGTCCTCGGCTACAGCCAAACCTCCTTAGTCTACTACCGTATTAATTGAGAAAATTCAATTTTGCGCTAGGCCAGTAGTGGCATGGCGGCCAGCCACTGACCAGGGCCTCCATCAGGGGCAAATCGCCCCGTTTTTCACCCCGCCGGATTTGCTGTGCACCAGGACAAGGGCATTTTGCCAATTGCCTCGACTTCGTCATGGGCAATATACTCCTCTTGATCATCCAGACTAGTGACAGGTACCTCCTCGAAGAGCCTGACCTCGTCCACTACAGCCTCAGCCGTTTCCCAGCCAGAATAGTCGTACTGCGTGAAGTCGAATCCTTTGATCCGTAGGCTATGCCTCTCATCAAGTCACGCGGCAGTGGGAATAGCTTCAAAAGTCAGTTCTGGCCAGGAGAATGCAATAGGGGCTCGGAAATACCTGGGAATTGGGTTGTGCGGCCTTGGCGAGGCGCTATACTGGTTTTGGCAGCGCGTTAGGCCTGTTATCGTTAGAAAGGCTGGGGAAGCCTGCTAGCGCAAAATTGAATTTTCTCAATTAATACGGTACGATAATGAAAATCACCTCTCAGGCTTGCATCTCTGTACTAATGATGGCTTGAACCAATCAGAAGCTAGAGGAACGGAAAGCCAAGCCACATCACCACTAAAGATCCTGACAGGATCCTTCGACACAGTTCCCCGGGCCGCCGCCAAGCCCTGCATCATAGTGGCCTTTAAGTCAGCCGCCATACCGTACTTTTGGTAAGGCTGCAGAAAGGGTCACTACTGACCTTCAATTAGCTATTAAGATACCTCTGCTCCCAAAACATCTCAGCAGCTCTAAAGTATTTAATGGCTTCACGAGTTTAATACGCTTCCCATGAGTGAAGGCATCTCTCAGCCCTGTAATGTCGGTTTCTGGCGGCACACCGGGATTACAGTGGAGGATGAACTGGGTACAGGCGTCTAATGATTGTGTGGTGTTATTATGTTGTTATTATTATGCTAAAATCCAACAGGAGAAGGAAGTAAAAGTTCGGACTTCAAGCATCGTGAGAGACCTCTCATCTTCCCTAACGCATTCGTCTACAACTCAAAGCAATGACATGGGTTTCTGTAGATCGAAACAGGATATCATCAGCAGCCGGGAATGCGAGCGTAGGGAAGACAAATGGATGGGGGGCCCCGGAGTCCAGGGGAAAGAAAGTGGAATGGTCACAATCAAGGCTGCAGGGTGTTGGAATGATATGAGATAGGGCTGTGGTTGAACCGAAGGCCACCATTTATTCTCTGTCCTTTACTGAACATGCAACACTTTCTTCTTACTCGCCTTCTGACTCAATATCTCGTTTACCCAGGCGCCAACCTCTTTCAGTGCCATACGCGGATCTTTCTTCCTCTTTACTAGGAATCCCTGAAGTTCCGCAGGGGAAAATCCGGCGGGAATCTTGGATGCGAAATCGGCAGCGGCCCTTCTCATCTCTTCGTTGGTCAGAGCCTGGCCGTTTGCGTCGCGAAAATGCCCCGGAGATTCTTCCACTTCCGAGTCGGCCTCATACATCCTCTCGAACAGCTCCTGCGCCTGTTCTTGTGTGGCATATGTGAACTCAACTTGCAGATCGACACGGCCGGGTCGGATCAGAGCTTCGTCCAGTTTTTCCGGCTTGTTTGTCGTCATGATCAGTAGCCTCCCCTCATGCGACGCAACGCCGTCGATTGCATTGAGCAGACCCGACAAACTGATGCCTTTGTGATCGTCTGACCCGCGACGCTTTCCCAATTCCCGAGCAAGGTCTGAAACCTTCCAACCATTCATGCCACCTCTACCACTATCTTTGGCAAAACCATTAGATTCCTCATCCTCAAGCTCATCAACCTTCACATTGCCTTCCCTGCTGTTAACATCCATATTTGCATCATCATCTTGCTCTTCAGATTGTCTTACGAGGCCCGCAGTATCGATGTCCTCCAGAAGTATAATACATCTGCGTGGTAATGAGTTGAAGAGTGATAACAGGTCCTCCTCCGTAACTGACGGGTCGTGAAGGCTGATGACGTGAATCTCAAGCCCAAAGACGCCGGCAAGTACGAACGCAAGTGACGTTTTACCTGTTCCAGGTGGACCGTGGAAGAGATACCCACGCCTCAAAGGGATGCCGCGGTTGGAATACCATTTTGATGTGTCGGGATGAAGGTATTCGTTCATATCGTGCAAGATTTGAACTTTTCGCTGCTCATTGAGCACTACTGTACGCATCGGGCGAATATCGCGGCTTGACACCAGCGACCAGGCTTGTGGTCCTCCGGAACGCCGTATTGCGGGTGGAGATGGATGTTTGATAAGGGTTTTGGCGCCAAGACCATCCTGATGTGCCTTTTTGGCATGGTAGAGGAGCTTTTTGAGCGGTTCGGGGGAGCGGCCAAGGCAGGAGATGATGAGCTTCTCCTTGTCCTTGAACGTTTGGGAGTTGACGCCGTTGTCCTCTAGGAAATTTTCTTGCTCACGATAAAGCCGGAAGTATCGACCTTCGAACCAGAAGCTGTGTATGCCTATCGCTGGGATAAACCTTGAAATAGTGTGGGCGTCCTGGCCTGAGAAGTTGAGGTAGCCACCCTTTGTGTCTAAGGTGGCTCTTGACACCATCCGTGATTCGTTGCCTCGCTCCCAGGCTGATCTGAATGTTGTATGTACAGCGATGCATCTTGTGTCAATCAGACCAGGTTGCGAAGCTAGCCAGTCCACCATGGGACGATACATTACATCGTGGCTGGATATGGATAGGCTGGAACTGAAGTGTTTGGCAACAAATCTGCATGTAACCTCAGAGATCTGGTGCCATATTTTGTTGAACGTCCAAAGCATCACGACTGCAAGAATGATGCTTGTTTGTGAAGGGAAAATGCGGTACAGCAATATGAAGATTTGGACAACAGCGTTATGACTGCCGAGCAAGGTTATGATGTCTTGGACATTAATGACTGACCCATCGGCGACGGTGCCTGTCGTGTTGAAGTCCATGGTGTATCGAGACAGAGTTTTGCTGAAAACCGAAGAGAAGTCCATCCTGTGAGTTGTTGGTGGGCAAAAGGAAGTGGGGAATCTTCAGTGAAGTGCAGAGGCAGTAGTCTGATGCTTTAGTAATAGTCATGTGTATGTTAGGGTAATGAAACCTGCCTGGAGTGATAGATGAGCATTTTTTCTCGATATATAATAGGGTGAGAATTCATTTGCTGCCTCAGGCAAGCTTAAGGGGCCAGTGCGCCACGTGGTAGCCATCCTATTACCTGAAGGCGGGAGTGGAAAACGGCCAGTCTCCCTCGCCTTCCTTTCTTTGCGTGAATTCAAAGCCTAATAACACCGGGACAAGATCTCTTGATTTTTCTGGATACTCTTGTTCCAACCTTGTCGCAATGGAAGAGACCGCCGTCGAGGCAAAGGTCTCAAAGCCATATTTGAAGGCATGAACTTGCTCGTTTCATCGTATTGCGCTATCATGAGCTCGTAATTCAGGAGGCATTGAGCCCCCGTCCCAGTACAAACCATACCTTGAGGCACCGACGCCCTTCTGATTCTCAGAAATCCTACCCTAGATCAAGCCAGCCGGATCCAAAAGGTGACGATGCAGTGGTTCAAGAGCGCCCCGGGCAGATGGGTCAGCGATGTGAGAGCCGATCGACCCCCCGCGAAAAAAAAAAAAAAAAAAAAAAAAAGGTGAAAAAGGAAAAAAGGAAAAAAGGTGAAAAAGGAAAAAAGGAAAAAAGGTGAAAAAGGAAAAAAGGAAAAAAGGAAGAAAAGCAAGTTTCCAAGAACCAGTTCACTGGCAAGGGAGGGACTGAACCCGGCTCTGGTTGAGGTCATGATGTTCTAGTCGTGATGTGGGGCTTAGATTCTTCTGACGGGCATACTGGGCCACCATGCCCCGTAGCTCCTGGGTGTTGAAAAAACGGTCCCTTGGCGTGGACAAAAAGACTTATCTGTGCAGAATTGATGCCCTCGTGGTTCCCTTGCCTTAGAATTTGACGGTATCGCTTCCTTCCGCCGGTTATCTTCCATAAAGTGGCTTCCATGTGCCCTATGCTTAGACACTAGCCAGAGACCCGTCGCCCGCCAGCCAGAACGGATATTTGTTGCTGTAAATACCTTCATTCGGGCCCTGTGATAGTACTAGAGAAACTGTCTCTTCGCCACGACTGACTATGAATCGTGCCCTCCTTGCTGACTACCCCTGGTTCACAGCCTCAACCACGTCGTCACCTATCTCCTTCAGCAACCCATCATATTCCTCCAACAAGCCTCCTCTTAGCCATGATCTAACTGTCTGTGCTCGCGTCCAATCGGTGTCGTTTAGGTGAAACCATACTACCAGAAGAAGAAACGTCTTCTCACACTCGGCAGCCATGGCGGGAATTGACAAGACGTCAATCGCCATTTTGGCTACACGAGGATACTCAAACCGCTTCGCAGACCAGTAATCAAGCAGGTTATCATGCTTTGAATACACATCGCTCTTTGTAGATAACCACCTCTCGACAGGATATGTAATTGCAGGTTAAATCAACTAGTTGATGTCAGATTTACCTGGTCAAGAGTTTTGTGAGGTCTCTCACCTTTATTTGCTACAGCCTCGGCCGCCATAGTATGTTAGTCGTATTTAATTCCCTCAGGTGGCGAATATCTACACCATGACGGCTGGGTACCATCATGGTTGGCTACCTGGCTTCCCACTTCAGCGGCGCGGCAGCACAATCCCTCACACTCTATCGTACTGGCTGATGATTCAGATGTGAAAGAGTACTCATCGCTAAAAGAAGTGGTAGGTGATTGGTGAGATGGTGAAGGGCTTGTACCACGGCAGATCATAGTAGACTAGAATAAATGAAATAGTGTTGGAAGGCAGCACTTCGGGCCCGTCGGAGGCCCGGTGAGGGGCACCGTAGTATCGGCGAAAGGCACCGCAGCACCGCTCAGGCCCATACGGCGCCCAAGTCAGGGCTGAGCCTCGCTCAGGCCAGCGTGCATCGAGATCCATGAGGGATTGGCAGGTCAGGTTATAAGATGGGTGGCTAGACGCACTGGAATCACAATGTAGTTAGGTATCGTAACATAGCACAGAATGTTCAGATCCTGATCTGCCCTCAAGCAATCTTTGCCCAGCATTTTCCCCTGACCTTACGACAATACTCATATCTCAATATAAATGCCAGAACAATCCACAAATTTATATCGGCCATATCCTATCTTCAAACATCGTGTAAAACATTTCCTAATTATTTTACTTATCTGAAGTAACATGAATCCCTTTGACAATAATAACCAGCTTGGAATAAAGCTCTTTAGAAGGGGGCGATACGAAGAAGCAGAGCAAGTTTTCCATGAGATCCTCACACTCCTAGATCCCAAAGAACATGACAGACTCTCGATTGAGAACAATGTTGGCTCGATTTACCATAAGAAGAAGGAGTACGCTAAGGCAAAAGACTTACTCCATTCTACATTGCAGAAGATGCAGCGGCAAGATCATCCTCACACGTTAATCTGTAAAAGCAATCTAGCATGGACCTGGGCAATGCTTGGCGACCTGGATAAGGCCCAAAAATTGTTCCTGGAGGTCTTAATATCTCTCATAAAAACATATAGTCCTAAAGACCCTCTCATACTGAAAACGCAAGACATCCTTGCCTATCTATCCAAAACACAAGGAGGGATATCTCAAGAGTCAGCCGCTCGAGGACGTAATAGGGCTTTGAAATGAGCCACACCATATGTAACGTCTTTGTGTTGTGTTTCCTATGATCCCTCAACATAATCTAATTGTACTTTCATTGGTTATAATGTCAATATTCTGCTTGACACCCTGAAAGCCTCCTAGTACTTCATTCATAAACAGGATGAAGCTGATGTGACCGGGAAGCACCTACTATATTCCCATTCTTCTTATAAGTATCATACTGCACAATACTATATGCGCAGGAACGATATTCTGTCCATACCTCGCACTCTAAGGTCATATCTACTGCAGCCCCTTGAAATACATAATGTTTCAACTCTTTGCGGCTTTACAGCAAGTCCAGTGGTTAAACACAATGGCACTCGAAGAATGCGCTGGTTGTCTCAAATCAATGGAAAAGGAGCAGGCTGCCCTATGCTTGAGTTTTATGAGTGCGGAACGAAGGAAGGCAGTTTCAGCTATCATACCGTAATGACCCGGGCGAAAACGCACTACCGACACCGCATTGTTATCGTGACGAGGTATTAAAGAAGCTTCGCGTAGCTCCGTGCCTCAACCTGATCTTTGACGCCTCTGATAATATCGCTAGTAACCGGACAATATTGCGGTCCAAGTCTCGTCACAGTTTAGCAGAGGAATGTGTCCGGCAGGGTGAAAGCCAAGGCGTGGGCGCCCGGGTTGTGCTTAAGCGCAGCTTGCAGGTAGGTCCCTGTTATAATACTTTTTTACCATATGCACAGTTCTATGTACCTATAATGTATTTATGTTGATAATTGATTTAGTCGACCACACGTTCCAGCAAAGTACTAGACCTGTATAGCGCTGCAGATGCCAGCTTCCCACTGTATAGTACATCTTGAGGCTATAGAGTACCTTCCTGAATCGCCCTCACTAAAAACGGCTGCGTCTATGTTTATATCATGCATTGGACTTCTGCCCCTGGTTTGTAAGCCGCCAAAATTACTGTCTGGACTTCAATCTGTGTACAAAGTACCATTAATCTTACAATCGTTTAGAGTCCGAGTGCCCACAATTAATTGAAGCCTCCTAGACCTCTAGGCTTTTAAATACTTCATTATCTCAGCTCCGTCTCTTCGGCGGTCCTCGTCGCGCATCAAGTAGCCCATCTTAACGCGCATGCTGTTCAAAATCCTTCAGGGCGACCTAGATTTACATCCTGGTTTAAAACTGAATATTGTCATCTAAAGGCTATATATCCATGGGGACATTAATCTCGCGCCTTAGGGCGGCTGCGAAAGCGCACTTCAAGATTGATGATAAGCACAAGGCGATCATCATTTGCGGTTTCTGTGCCATCGGGAAAACGTATTTTCTATCCAACAAAAATAATCTACAGCAGGGTATGGATATTTATGATATAGACTCGAGCAACTACAGCTCCAAGCCAGGCTTCCCGCACAACTATATCTCCGAGATCCGAAGACTGGCAGATAAGCGCTGCATCATCCTGGTCTCGACCCACGGAGGAGTACCCACACAGCTGGCCAAGGAGGGCTATTACGTTGCACTAGTCTACCCTGGTGACAGCCTAGAAGCAAGGGACAGCTTGGTTTCATAAACAGATTCGTGCTGCGCCGCTCCCACAACTGAAAATAGTATAACGCCCTTGGGCATGGGACGGTTGGACCAAATCGAGATACATGCTTTTATATGATATTTGAACCGAGCTTTCTGTTTCCGTCATTGCTACAAGTTTCCAATCGGGAGCTCGAATTCGTTAATATATATTATAGTCGCCAAGGTGCATCGGATGCTTACCAGGGTTGTCTTTGTTTATATAACCTATTATACAGCGCACAGAAAAAGTTGAAAGCGCCGCGTGGCGTTTCAAAGCCGGCTTCGCGAACAACCCGGGCCCTCTCCTGCACATAAATCGCATTGTGCTTGTCAGGCATGTGTCCCTTGTTTTCGTGTGAGCCCATATTCGAGGTGGGATAAGAAAAAAAGAAACAGCGGAAGTTCTGCTTCTTGGAGGAGGGAATAAGTTTAGAAAACGGGTTAATTGAGGTGACAAAGGGTTTTATATGAAGAATCGTTTAGGCAACAGCGTCTAAGAGAGTTCCATGCTGAACAGCCTACCCCATTCAAACTCTGATATTCGACAAAGGCGTTGGGCGGGATCCTCCGAACCCCGATAATCGTTTATACCATTCGTATTTTATCATCCCAAATACCGGGCGATACAATATCCGGCCCGCATAAAGTGGGGTTGTGTGACGATCACCGTTTCAGGCGCTTTCCGAGAACTCGCTTGATTTTCACGCCGCGATTTAAGGTACGGGTTAATCACTCGCCCAGCGCCACCGAGCATCAAGCAAACCGTCCCTCCCATTTCATCGACGCAAGCTATCAGATTTCCGACTAGATCATCATGTCGGATCTACAAGATCCCAAACCAGGGGATGGGTATTGTTACCCTCACGGGAGGAAAGCAGTTGTGTCTTCATTTGGCACAACCCATCCTCGGATCCCTCGTGAAGGCGAAACGATTTTCCTCCCTGTCGTTCCTCGATTAAAGTGGTATCCAGCGCCGCAAACTCCTACTTCGATGGTCAACAGTCGCGGTCCGGAATCACACAACATTGCGGTTCTTTCCGACTTATCTTTCGTCATCTTATCCCCGAAGGCAACCACGTTCAATTTTCAAACATCATGTGGAGACAGCCCAACACAATTAGAGGTGCAGACTCTGGACAAGCGGTCCGATGGAGAGGCCAAGGACATTCTACACTATGTCGAGACGTGGTGGAAGGGCAATCGAGATGTATCAGAAAGGCATACCGTGCTTCTGGGAATGGAGCTTGGTCAGACTCAACTATATCATTTCAAATTGCACGGGTGGAAATTCTCAGTGATAGCAGAGCCGAAAGAAGTACACGAGGTCTGCATGAAAGATCTGGAGAATCACGATGATGACGAGTGATTAGCTTCATAAGAGAACATCAACTACTTGATTGCACTAGACCTCTAGGGCTCCCAGGCGCTAACTTTCAATATGTTCGTTGGGCTATTGATAATGATCCTGTTCCCAACGAGACTTTAGTTCTCCCTTTTCGTCCAGATAAGCCTGGTCAACTCGGTTCAAAAATGCCTCAGAGTAACATCAGTCGTTGTTTCTCCCTGCTCTGTGTTGATCCATCAGGTGTTTTGAAATCTAGTTTTATCGACTGTGTTCGAGGTAACAGCGGGGGCGACTGCCGAAATTAGCCAGTCGAAAGGTAAAGTGTAGTCACACGACTTGATCTTGTCCTTTGCTGCTCAAGGAGTCTGTTGTCGCCTGCTGATTGTTGCGGGGTCTTTCAATTTCGACTGTTTTGATATTTCCGCTTTAAAGCACTCTTCAGCCCTTCTAGTAAGCCTCTAAACACGGTAAAAATGACCTTTTCGAAGTGCATACTGAGATAACGGATCACGAGATCCTTTCAAAATTACGTACGTTTGAATGGGAGGTCCTGATTGGCTGCAGCCTGCTGAGTCAGAAAATCGGGTGCGACAGCTATTTGTTTGGGTGCGAATATCCGTGCTCTTTCTAAAACGTAGCTCCATACAACAATTCAGATACGTATGATACTCCATTAATGCGGTCCATATCGTACCCAATGACGCAGACATTTTCTTCATATGCGACCTCTTCCGCCCTGATGGCCCAGGCGTCTGCGTCCGTACCTCACCTTCAGTCGGTCGTGCCGGGGTTTCCTTTGGGTGACCGTATCCCCGTGGACCCACGACTGATGCCCGCCGAAGATGTAATGCCACAGAGTGTCTCAGCTTCTCCTTACGCACAAATTACTATGATCTCGCAGCCATCAATTTCTCATCACGACAAAGACAACCCTCGAAAGTTAGTCGGTTCCCAGAGTCGCACAGGAATCTTACCCAGCGCACCAGGTAGGCCCGCGGCTCCAGGCCCAGGCATCGCCGCGGCCAAGGCTCAGATCCCTCAGAAAAATGCCGACGGGAAATTTGTATGTACAAATGTGTCTGTCCTTCCCATGACGCTTCATCCTCCATCCCGGAGATGCTCCCAATTAACACGTCGAAGCCATGTCCCCACTGCACGAAGATCTACCTTCGCGCGAAGCACTTGAAGCGTCATATGCCCAGACATAAGTCGTTCTAATGTCCTGGAACTTAGACGGAAAGTAACTGATAAACGAAAGACACTGGAGACCGTCCCTATATGTGTGTGCTCTGCCGGGACACGTTCACTCGAAGTGACTCTTGTTGCAATCTCCTGATGCTGCTCACAAACTGCAGCGCAATGCCAGGTTTCACTCCGCCCTTGACCATTAAATCTGCAGCGACTTTTGGATGCTGGAGGATGGAATTCAGTTCGAGAAACTGATCCAACGCGAATTGATTCGCAGCCTGCAGGGCTTGTGTCCATTGATCGCTCTTAACATGTTGCAGATTCCAGGCACAGTATGCCTCGAGTCTCTCCATTCTATCGCCTTCAATGTCCCCTAGGTTCTTATCAAGGGTCGTCTCGGCTGCGTCGCAGTACTTGCTGTTGGCCAGGACGTGGGCCTTACAGCTGCGAAAATTGTCGGCGTCTTCTGCCTTCCTCTTGCGACTGTCATCCAGTACGTCCTTGAGGATTGTTGGAGGGATCTCAATATCAATCTCAACTTCCTCCTCTTTCTCTCCCTCCTTCATATTTCCTTTGATGTGATGGAAGATCTCTTCGAGGTGCCTTGGCAGCAACTTATGGTGGTTCCCTCTTTCGTCTGGCCATCAGTGGGGTCCCTGCTTGCAGTACTTGCTTCTGCAACGACGGTGCTTGTAGACGCGGGTCCAGAGACCTGCATCAGCGGCTCTCTGAAGCTTTTGCGCCTCGGTAGCGCTCTGTCCCTTCTTCTTTCCCTTTAGCCGAAGACGAGTCGCCCGTGACTTCCTTAAAAACAAATTCTATGCCGAAAGTGATCCTCCTCTTTTTACTGAACAGGGTTCCGAGGCCTTCCATATGGCTAATATTCCAGTCGATATCCAACCCCTTGTAACGCTTCTTCAGACCGCGCTGACGACTTCGCTCGATAGAAATATCGATGTTTGTCCCTTCACAAGCATACTTATCCCCAGGCCATCTATCCTCATCTTTCAATAGGGTTACAAGGCGTGGCTCGAAGGTGATTTTCCAAAGTCGCTTGGAGCCAGGACCAGATCGGGATCCGTGTCTGAACAAATCTGCCTCCCTCGGATCTTCTCTCGTTGGGATACCTTCCACCTAAAATCATAGTGGATACACTCGGGGTTATCTTTATCATACAGTTTGGTGCTGTCCCAGTTGCTTACTACAACTGAGCATACTTGGGCATTGTAGAGTAGAGGGAGCTCTACCCACTTCTCTACCCTACCCAGGTAGAATCTGCGCTCTTCTGGGCACAATGGTCATCGACGAAGTCGGCGTCCATTCATTTTTCGAAAGATCTTCAATGTTCAATTTCATCTCAAGATTGCTCTGCGCTGCGACGAGCCTGCAATCGATCTCATTAAGGCCGTCGATGTGGTTCTCCTCCACCGTAGATATTCTTGAGTCCAATCGAGATATATTTTCAGCCGTTTCATGCTCTTCCCGCTTCCCTCTCAGCTCGCTGACATTCTGAAGTGCGCCTGTCGCCTGGGTCGTCTTCCCAGTCCGTGCCTCACGTTTGTCACATGTTCAATAGGATTGTGCTAAACCAAAAGTATATGTAGTGCATTAAGCCAATTTTTAAACACATATTGTTTTCTACATACAGTACTGAAAAGCATGGGACATTCTCATGCTCTAATTGCCTGATTTCAGATTCAAAAGTATCCACTGGTAAAAGCAAATACCAGTCAAGACACTGACATCGACAGCAAAACGAGGCAAGCAGCAGTCAGGAAGCCTCGTGGCGAGGCTGGCCGGGCAGCTCCTCCTCCCCTTCCTCTGTCCACCTCGTCTTCCTCTTCTGAGAGATCCTCAAGTATCTCATTGTTTGCCTTGATATACCGAGATGCTGGGAACATGGATGCAACAGCCGAGAATTCTCGACGTTGAGCAATCTACGTTCAGCAGTATGGCCTAGAGAAATTGAAATGGCTGGCATTGATAGGTGCTGACGGTCTTGGCAGGCCCCCCTGCATTTTGCTCCACCCCTCTTGTGTGTTTGTTCTTTTTTGTTGGGCGCTCGGGAAGGTAAAAAGGCATGTTTCAGCATGCCAGAACAGTGTAGCAGTTTCGTGAATTCCTTTTCTAGACTCGTCCACCGTGGCAATCTGTGTACGCCGACCCTGCCGCCTCTTGGGAAGAGGCATGTTTCATAATTGAGGGTATGTGTAAAGAAAGGTCGAATTATTGCCGTCTAACAATAAGCCCACAATAAGGGCCCGAGATGGAAAGCCGGGATGATAGAGTGAATTCAAGATTGCTTCTGAGTTCCTTATTTAAAGAAGCTGATATAAGATTCTCGCATATACACTTTCAATCTTGTGCAAACTCCAAATATTCTCAAAAGGTTTCAATAAATTTCTCATCGATTACCGTTGACAGGCTTGGGATCACAAATTAAAAGAAATAACGTCACAGCAAGGATCGTCCTTCGATAAACATTACCACGTGCTTTCTTCTCATCTGTCTACAATGGGCTCCTGCTTGAGCCTCCTGTATTCCGATTCTGCTGTCGAAAAACAACTCCGAGCTCCCTCTACTATTAAAATTTAAAGACGATTGAAAGTACGGTATTTTCTGGTATAATTCTTGAGTCAAGTACGTGGCTTGGAAGGTCAAGCTGAAACAGACAAATTCAAAGTGTGATGATGTATTTGACTCCACCAAGGTACCGCGCATCTCGGAGCCGTAATTCCGTTTCACATAGCTCACCCCTCATTATGATGTCTACGAAGGTCATCAACTCCGTCTCTAAGACCGATGGCTGTCATATGGATGACAAACAAGCCAATACCCTTGCTGAGTCTTTTGCTGCATTAAAACAGGATTATATATGTAACACAAGAGAATGAAGATAAACTACCATCTCACACTCCTCCTACCAAGTGAGTTCTTTGAGCCCCGCTGGTGCTAGGATCAGACCGCAAAATAATAGTGCAGGAGCTGACAGCGTATAATAGACCATGTTTAACAGACTGTCTTGTGAGACAGAATGTTTGAGGGATCTTTGAAGACAATTATGAAAACATATTCCGTGCGTGGGTGTATTTATTGAAGAAAGCGGATATTCGCGCACCCAAAATCGGAGGCCGCGCACCTTTTGCTTAGAAAGCAGTACTGCAGCCAATCAGAGCCTCCCATTCAGCAAACATCACCACCCAACATAGTGCATTTTAGAGCCAAGCACATATAGTCTGCCAAACCTCCTCTACCCGCCAA
Organism: Diaporthe sp. PMI_573; assembly: GCA_021399435.1. Classification (NCBI taxonomy): domain Eukaryota; kingdom Fungi; phylum Ascomycota; class Sordariomycetes; order Diaporthales; family Diaporthaceae; genus Diaporthe; species Diaporthe sp. PMI_573. The sequence continues at coordinate 22,572 of JAJTUP010000144.1, forward strand.
CATTAACCCACCCCCACCATTAACGCATCGTAATATCGATTAATTACTTCATAGAATCGATTAATTCAGCATCAAAGACTTCTTGCTTTCCTTCCCAACTTGCAAGAATTGTGGTTATTCTTCGAAAGTCCCGCCCGGCTGAATCTTTTGTCAGTAGTAGAGTACCAAACTGCATGGTCAGCCCACCACTGCGACCAGTTTCCTAACGACTTTTATGCCCATCGGCACTATACACTAGAAAGACTAGAATGTGATAGGTCAGGAAGAGTTCCCTGTCCAATTTGCTATTGGCGTAACGGACTTGAAGAAACAGATCTGCGGGAGAATGATCACTTTATGCTTACATATCCATCGTCTCTACAACCTAATCCATCAGTTGACGAGATAACACTACTTACGCGTCGGCCTTCATGCTGCTGTCCAGGACCATATAGATGTCAAATACTCCTTTACCTATCAGCAGATCGAAGCTGAGGTTTACTTCGAACCTGCGTCTGACAATGTCCTTCTCCTAAATGTTGGGCGGGCTCCTCTCCTGGTGCAGCGTGCCGTCGAGGCCGCTAATGCTGAAAGACTTCCGCCTGAGGATGTCACCAGGCTTACTCCGGGCCTTTGGATAGTTTCTATTGCTTCTAGCAATTACCACACCATCGAGATGCTAGTCAGGTCGCGACCCTATAGTATATCGATCGAGGAAGTCTTCGGCCACGAGACAACGAAGAGGCCGAACACCTCAGACGCGCCGCCCACTAAAAGGACAAAAGCTTCTTCTGGCGTCGTTGTAACGACGCCGAGAAGAAGCTCACTCATCTATGAACCTCTCGCTCAACGCGAGCCACGCAAAATCACTACAAATTATCTTGACGCACATCGACTAGCAGAAACAAAGTCCGGACAGACGATCGTCATTACCAATGTGGACACACAGGAAAAGGAGTATACTCTCGAACGGTTGAGTCGCTGGGTTTACAATAGGGAGCATACAGCAATGTTCACTGCGATTATACGCGATGAAAAATCGGATCCAAGGACGGTTGCGGTCATAATGCCGGATGTCTTACATACGAGTAGCACAAACTCACCTAAGCGTGAGCTACTCAAGTCAATTGATTCCACAGACCGCTGGCGTCAACGTGCTCATATGCTCCTAGATCTTGACCATGTTAGTTAACTTTTTTCTCTCTTTCAAACGTCAATCAATTAACCTGCTTGTGGACATAGCCTCATCTTGTGTCATGCCTTGGCGCGGAAACTCCTGTAAGGTACCAATGGAAAGGACCGTCATCTCGCCAAAGATACCGGGGTTTTGTTGGTCAATTCGACACTTGGCAATGGAGCCTGAGGAAGATTGTGACTAGAGACAATCAGCCTAGGGCAGATGTGACATTGGTACGATAACTGCTATGATTGTCGGCTACCCCACAGGATTAACCACGACCATGGTGACAGAAGGAATGAGTTGAAAAAACACCTTATTCTCGATAGTTGAGGCCTGCATACAGTAGCACGAGGTTGTGTCTGTTGGGCTAGGTTCAGGTTTTATTCCATATACTCTCGACTGTAGGTTTTCCTACTTCAGCGTACCTGTTGTCAAATTGCATCGCACATAATTGGCTCGCATGAGATGCAAAAGAAGAAGAAGCGGGCTGACGAAACGAGAAACCTGAGAAAACAGTGTTGCAACACACCCGCCGAGTACCCCTGTAAGAATGCTGCCTGTTCACAGCTTGTAGTATTGTACATATGTACTGTATTCTAAAAGGTCATTCTACTGCACAGTAAAGTACTATACTCCAGCTATCACCGATGATTTATATCCTATTCAATCTCCACTCTACATATTTGGCTCAGGAACATCTTGTCCTAAGTCAATCTACAGTACAGCTGGCTTTGAATGTCAGTCGCTTCACGAACAAGGGGGTCAATTCCCAAGAAGTATATGGAGGTAGACCAGGAGATGCTCTTTGAAATTCTTCTCGCTGCCAATTACATGGACATCAAGGCACTCCTTGACCTTGGGTGCAAAACAGTTGCGAATATGATCAAGGGCAAAACTCCAGAGGAGATCCGTCGGACTTTCAATATCACCAAAGACTTTACGCCCGGGAATTGACGTAGCCCTGAGGTCCAGTCGAGATTTGCAGTTCCCGAGTAGAAAATACACTACATAACAAACTAAACAAAGCAAGACAAAACATACAACACCGATACAGAAGTACCTGCATGTTCCTCAGTAACGTTAGTACCGGAACTTAAGGCAGAAGCCAAGCCTAGTGGTTTTCGTGTCCTAAGTGACAGACTCTTCCTGGTTGTGCCCGTCCGCAGCTACAGTATCCCATAAAATACGGTCTGGAATCACTGAACAAAATGGATAGTCTCGTCTGTCATCGAAACGTGGCAGCACCTTATAATACCTCAATAAGTTGTGGGTGTTCGTTTTTGTGCCAAGCCTGTTTCTCGTATTAATGGGTTCTATTCTGATAAGTCAAGGCTATGACCCGCCATACCGAGGATCAGGACACAAGTCACTGCAGCGACTGCGACGAAATCAATCAGTGCGGTTGCACCGACTGCAAAGAAAGGAGGAAATTGCAAGATACAGCACGCGACGCTCTAGCTCCTATTCACGATATATTTTCTCCGACCTCTGGTGCAGAACACACAAGCCATCCTGGGTCGGATTGTATTCCAATTCACGATTGGCTTTCGCAGATAGCGACACCTCCTCTTCTACCACACCAACCTAACCATGGCAAGAACAGCTATGATTTGTGGGCACTCAGTCAGGAACATCAAGAAAACGGTGCAGATTCACATCTCAGCAATGAGATTGACAATGGTACAGATCAAAGGTTTTTAGATTGGGAACTTAGACCAACCGCTAGCCTCAATGATGGCAATGGCAAGGAGTCAAGCACTGGTTCTCCCCGAGTCAAAAGCACACAACAAGGACAAACTGCATCCGTACAGCAAGGTGAAAAAGGGGAGCAACCACCAGACATCACCTCATTCGAACCGAATCCGCGAGAAATCCAGAGAAAGACCATTCGAAATAGTCGCAAAGCAAGGAGAGAAAGCGGATGTGAACACGTCACCAACACCCGTGTTACACGGACCCGGACTCGAGAGATCAGACCACCGTTCAGATACAGGGAGAACATATAGGAACCTACAACTTGGACAAATACACTTTGCGTCTCTATACTGTTGACGAGGGACAAGGATTGAGTTTTGCGAGGAGAAACTTGTTGAGCGTGAAGGTGTGTAGAAGTGATTGATGGTCTTTATCTGACACATTCTTGGGATCTGGCAGGTCTTTACTCAAGAGCTACACAATATGCGAAGGCTATACAGTTGAAAGTAGAAGATTGACCCTTTATCAAGCGGCGGGAGCACCAGCGGGGGCTGAGACGTCTGGGTTCGTGGCTTGAATTTGCAAATGAGGACTACAGAGACACCAGAAACGAACAAAGAAGCGCCCATATGAGGCCAGGATGACCATTCTGTTGTACCACTCCGGAGAATCACAAGGAAGAGCGAGAAAGGAGAAAGCCTAGGAACGCTGAGCGCGGGGGATGCCGGGGTACCCAAAATCAGCTTTCTAATCCTGCAAGGTTGAAGAAATCAGTGAACAAGCTCACCTTAATGCTGAATCCTGTTCCAGTTCACATGATACCCTGCCCTTTACCGCAGTTTTATGCGTGGCTATGGTAGAAACGGCTACTGAAGTCAACCTGCATCGAATGACCGAGAAACCACGGCTTATCCATATTGACCGAGTAGGGAATTATAACACGCGAGAATAGTGCCGTAGGCGTGGGTCTTTCAGCCATCGAGAAGCATGAAAAGAGGAAGTTGGACAGGTAGATGATAAGCAATAACCCAAAGGCCCTGAGTGGCACAAGATCGCTTGACAGGATCCGTCGGTTTCTTCTCCTTTTCAATTTCAACATCGCTAAACACGCCTGAATAAGCCTTGCAGAGCCTTGCAACGCGGCATCGGCTTACACTTCTCAGCTTCATCACACAAGGAGATACGACGACGGAACCGCGGACATGGTGTTACCCATAACTTACCCCGCCATGGCGCCCAATTCGGATGTAGAGATCGTGGGCGACGCGGTCGCGGTCGACGACGCGTCTCGAGCGTCGAATCCGCGCAACCGGAAGCCAAGTGCGAAAAGTCAAGAAAGTCAAGCGAACCAAGAGCTCTATGAAACCGTGATCAGTGGAGGTCTTAAAGCGCCGAAGAAAACCACCCGAACCGCAGCCGCGAATGCGGCAACATCGGCGTCAAATTCCCAACGCGTTCTACCACGCCACATCTTAAATTGAGCAAAGCAAAAAAATCGATATTCAGTTTATATCTAACCATGAAATGATTAACCTTACCCTTTTACTTTGAGTGATACTGTTACGATACCCACTAGATGCTATGGCCCACTCTATGAACACCACGTCTACTGACAGTTGACATTACCAAATCTGGAATTGGTACTCTGTGAATATGAAAGTAACCCTAGGAATCCAGTATCATGCCGTCAATTTCTGCCTAGCTAGACTAATATCCTCTGCCTGTTTAAGTCTCCGCAGCTGTATCATTCTCGTTTACCCATACCAAACCAAGGTGTTGCGCAGTGGAGGGCACAATCATGCCAGCCTGAGCGTTTTGTTCATTGCCTGGGTCTGCTTGTAGCTCTGGCATTTGACTATGGCTATCGAGAACGAACTTATATACTAAGTCTGCAGACTGCGAGATACGAGAATTTTCGTCGTCAGATGAGGTCCTTGCTCCGCTTATTGACTTATGGCTGTAGAATTCCTCGGAATGGTGGCTGCTGGCGAAGAAGAGAAGGCTGTGACGAGTGCGACTGTTGAGAGCCTTGATTCTTGATGTAATGGCACTCACTGATCGGTCATCAAGGCGTTTTGAGTCGTAGATCTGCTGACTGTTGAAGTCCTTTCGCTTGAGCTCAATCAGCGTTTCATCCTCCTCTGCCGACCACTGGCCATATCTCTGGACTATGGCAACCGGTGTGAGGAACTCAAAGTGCTGAACTTGATAAGTAGAAGCATCAAATAATTGAATCAGGATGTAGTGACTCTTCTCGCCTCCTAATTCGACCTCGATAGGAATGACTCCCCAGTGGGTGTGGAAATGGAGCAAGCCATTTATTATACTATGGTTGTCTTCTAGGATTCGTGCCCATCCTGACCTGCCTGTCTGAGATTTCGTGGTCCAGAAATGTGTGAAGCCATTCGTTTCAGTGAAGGTTACATGCCGCACCAATCCGGATTTGTGTGATATTAGTCGGTCCAGTGTGACATGAGCATTGGGAATACCCTGGCCAAGAGCATTAATTACTCTGCAGATGAGCGGCGCCATGCTGAGTCTGAAGGCAAGAGAAGAGTAGCTTCTTCGTTGGTGAATTCTGGGGAGCAGCTATCACTAAGTACCAGTTTGAGTCGGTACAAAAAGGTTAGATTCTCGAAGCCCCACAGTTGAATACTCCGAGCTGTACGCCTATCAAATGAGACTGTTCGGAAAGCATCACTGTAGTCAGCGAGCTCCTGAGTCCACACGATAATGATCCCAAGTTCTGTCGTCACGGACCACACGGAGTGCTGGCTTGCTGTGTCACAGACACCAGCATTTAGACTGCCATTTCCAAGCTGCATATTCTCGGATCCACCCTGCAAATTGCTATTCTGAGGATCAATCTCATGGAGACGGCTTGCATGCTTTTCGCCGCCAGTATTCTCCTCGCCTGGCAGTTGCTGGTTGGCGTCCTCGTTAACATTACTGGAGCCTGGTACGGGGGATAAGGGGTGGGATATTTTGTCCCGGAGAGGATGTTCGCTCCCGGTCTTGATAGCTCCGGCATTGGAGGGTTTGTGGGCCTGTGAGAGCGCGAAGTCACCGGAGTCGAAGTACTTTCTTCCCTAGAATCGATAACCGGATCAGTTGGATCCAGACTAGATGGCGGCATGATAAGACTGTGTAGATACCTCTAACTGGCGATGGAGAAGGCCTCCCGTGGTTGGTACCTTTCCGTACAAGTGCAGGAGCTGCCTGTCCGTTTTCTTAGGTTGCTTGGCTTCAGAATAAGTATTCATTGTTTCCTGCGTTGAAGGGTATGGGGGGAAGACATTCGCTTTGGAGTCTGGCTGGTTCTGTGAATCCATCTTTCAGAGCCTGTGTATAGTGTCTGAAGAGGAGAGCCAGCTTTGTTCGAGCGACAACAATTACGAACAGGGGCCTTCGCTAAAGTAGTTTTGTAATTCAAGCAGCGATGCTCGATCAGCGGCAAAATTTCGATCGTCGGATCTATTATCGGATCCCCGCCGCATTTCGTGGCGATTAGGTTACAGGAGCCTAGAGCATAAATCCTGAAATCACTCTTATCTGCCCCACCCATTACCCGTTCCAGGACGATGGCGTTGTGACTCAGGTCGGCCAATGGCCGCCGCTAGCGCGCGAACGCTGGAACGAGCGCTTGGATTGGTCGGATTAATTCGTCTGAATTGGCCAGCGGGGCGCCTTTCTGTATGGAAGGCAAGCGACTGTCATGTTTTCGTAACAGCTTGTGGCTTGGATCTCGATTGAGTATTATGATCGAGCCCGTGCATGCTCAAGGCGTTCGTGTTTTCGAATCATATGCTGTGGGGACGACATCCAGATTCACGCTGACGAGCATGTTGGGGCATGTGGTCGGGGCGCAGCGGGTCACCAATGCAAACAGTCAGGAGCTGTTAAGCCCTGCTTTTGATGCATCAACCAGCGCTACAGTATGACACGGTTCACACACCCACTCTCCAACCTCGGCTTCATGAATCCAGTCGAGAAACGCTTGTCGCCATCAGTTACAAGTGGCCATCAATGTCTCCTGATCACGATTAAACCCAGGACACTGAAAGTCTTGCATTGTTCTTCCGTCTCTCACCTCTGCAAGGCACAAGCTAACCGATAGTTAATAGGAATTTGAAACAGTATTGCCGAAACCCCACTACGAGAACGGAGTCCCACCGTAAGGTAGGAGACCTATCATTAGCGTTTTCCGTAACGATACACTATTTGCAATTTGCTTCGATCTCTGCCTATCCGGTACAGTAATCAAATCCCCAAGAAGCTTTCTTTTTCTCGTCTGTCTTATCGTCCCGAGTCACGCAGATCACTTAAACGGCCTTTCCGTTCTATCCATCGGGCGGGGCAAGCTCCATTTTCTCACGTGCTCCACTAAACTCACCATCTCTCTTCTTCTTTTTCTTCTTCGGTAAAGACTTTAGCATTGTTTCAGTCAAAACATCGGGTCCATGTTTTATAGACCAGTCACCAGCATTTGACTGAGCAGCTTCTGTAACGCTGGAAATCGGCACTCCGTCCTCGACCGACCTGCGATCGTGCTAGCATACATCAGCTCAGTCAGCTGTACTCGGTTCGGGGTCACAGACCATGGAAGCGTCGGGGATGGATTTGTCGTCTGAACCCGAGTCGTCCCAAGTAGACGCTCCTAGATAGTTAGTAGAGTATGGAAAACCTAACCCTTCACTACCGGCGCTCCAAATGTTTACTATAGGAAAAGCGACTTACTCCGAGCACTCTGGTTAGCATACCGACGGCAAGTCTCCATTCCAGTCATGAGAACTTCAAGCTTTCGAGATAATTGCTCTCGTTGAGCAGCGGCACTTGGCGACTCAGCTGCAATCCTTTGTAATAGCTCGGCGTCCATCTCCATGATCATTGATGGGGATAGCAACTCTTGCAGCTTCTGGACAAGGAGTAACTCGACCGCGTAGATTGCGACATTATCAACCAAGCTCTTCAAAGCCACCTGAATTGCCCGATTAGTAATACCTTCCGGGGAAGTATCTCCCTTGGCTTACCTTATAGAACGCCATCATACAGTCTAAAATTTCCGAGCTAGCGTAGAAGTTCATGTCGGTTTCGTTTCGCCGCGACAAGGCCGTGACGAGGTTGGTGATTTTCACCTTCCGCGCTGGAAGTTCTTCCAGTGATGTGATCTGCTGAACGCCATATAATGCTGATAATCTTCGGGACACCTCTTCTTCCATCCGGCGATGCCGTACGTTCTGGATCGTTTCGGTGAAGTAGTGGTTGTACGTGATAGGATGCCCTTTCTGATACGGCGTGATGAGCTCCTGAAGCTTGGCTTCTAGCTCCGTCCATCTCTTGTCCATTTCGGGACCGACCACATCGTCGAGAATGGCCCCCGCAGTAACGTCGTCTGTGAGATGCGACACCGCCATATCCAAGAATGCCCGCGTTATATCCAACACTTTCCTCAGATGGCGCTCTGTCAGCTTTTCCCACGGCTCTGCCTGCTCAAAGAAGAGATCTCCCACTATCAATGGGTTGTACATCCCAGGCAACTCACGGCCCCGCGCCCGCTTCAGAGCATCCGAAATATCCCCTAGAAAACGACTCCGGGAAACGACCTCCGGCTGCGTCCCTAGTTCCGGGTTGCCCAGAGAATCTGCCTGCTGATCATCAACGAAATGCCTCTGATGTCCGTGGGCACGCATATTCGCCGCGTATTCAAGATGAAGATTCTGAATCACCGCACGCAGCCGCCTGCTATAGCCCTCCTTCGTTTTGCAGTCTCCGAAGAAACTGTCGCCGTATGTCCCATCAGTCGCAGCTTTGACGAGGAGATGAAACGAGTGGCTGAATTTGAGGAGAAATGCGCGCTGCTCGTCAAGCGTACGTCGCTGAGTACCGAGCCGCTCAAGCCTAGCTCTCGTTTCTTGGATGGATAGTTGTATCTCTTCAACCAGATCGGGTAACTCGTTTCGAATCTGGTCCAATAGAACCCGACTCAGTCGTATCCTCAGAGCGTCGATCCCAACTGCAGACCTCGGAAACTCTCCCCAGATCCCCTTCGAAAAAAAGTCCATCTCTATGGAATCCCGCGTCGATAACGAGGTGTCTCTGTTGTCGTAGTCCCTGTTCCGAAGAACATGCCATCCGAGGCGAAATTCGATGTCCTGGTTCCGCGCCAGATTTGCGAAGGACCCCTCACTCTCGGATCCGGCAGGGAGCGTGTCTGGTTTCGTGATGATCCCTAGAGTTCTGTGTCCCCGCCTGTCAACATCCCTAGCCATTTTCAGGACGATTTGGTTGGGGTAGTCGTTTTTGGCTGAAACCACGGCCAGGATTATGCTGCGCCCGTTCGCCATGTAGGACCTCACCATCTCCTGTACCATATTCACATCTGCGGCCGTCTGTAATTTGTTCTCTGCGTGTATTAGCCCCGGTAGGTCGACAATCGTAAGATGGGGACGCTTGGGTCCAGAGATCTCAACCCGAAGAACATCTTCCGCAAAGGCTTTGGTCATCTCTGCCAATCCCATTGCCACCTTTGCCTTCTCGATCAAGGGAGGCAATTCCTCGAGAGTTTTCAACGGCTCATGAAAATTCTCCAAGGACCGGCGTTCCGAATCTGTCCTGCTCTGGCTTGGTACAATCGCCACCGAGACTCCGGTTGTGGGTGCCCGACGGAGAATGACCTCTGTCGCAAATCGTGTGCACATGTTGTCTCTTGTCGGGAAGGGAATGCCGGAGATGGCCTCCAAGACCGAGCTCTTGCCAGAAGATTGATCACCACATACAATCAGCTGAGGAAGAGATATGTAATGGCTGATTCCCTGGCATCTCAGCAGATCAATGGCATCCAGAAGGCCAGCTTCGCCCTTCGAACGGAGCGAATCCATGACAGTCGGTTCGACGGATCGTGACATGATTAGATACAATTCGTCTAGGGAATCTTTGACGAGCAGGACTTGTTATATTTTCTTCACTGGCTCAATTCAAAGCGTGAAGGTTATATAACGTGGTTTACCAGGTCGTGAGCCATATCAGGTCGTGAGCCACTTTTGCTATTTCCGCCAACTTTAGCCAACCATAGCCCCCCCCCTAGGGATAAATAATTAATAAAAGTTAGCACCAATTGGTGCCGACTATGCTTGATTACTTATTTTTGATTAATTTTATTAATTTGAAGGAGTTAGGGTGCGTGCAGGGGGGCTGGCAATCATAAGGTTTTGGTGGGACTACCTTTTCTTGGTGCCAGTCGCGTCTCTGATTTTCGCGTCAGTCTTGCACTAACCACCCTATTTAAATATTCAACGCGTCAGAAATCAACAACAAAAACATGTATCCTACATCCCAAGAGGGCAAAATACTCCTAGCCATTCAGGCTATCCAGAAATCTAAAAAGAACGATAAGAAACCTATGAGTATACGCGAAGCTGCAAAGATCTTTAACGTCTCTCGCGCAACACTCCAACGCAGAATGAACAATCAACCAACACGTCAAGAATCACGCGTCGACAAACATAAACTTGATGCAATTGAAGAGCGAACGCTTGTCCAATATGTTATTGATCAAGATGTACGAGGATTTCCCCTACGACTCTCTGGGTTGGAAGATATGGCGAACCTCTTACTGGCGTCGCGAGATGGCAAGCCAGTGGGTAAGCACTGGGCTCGACGCTTTGTGGACATGCAACCCAGCCTGAAAACCAGGTTTGATCGTCCCTACGATTATCAGAGGGCTCTCTGCGAAGATCCAGAGATTATTGGGAACTGGTTTAGGCTCCTCCGCAATATGATGGCCAAGTACCGGATCATTGACGAGAACCTCTACAACTGCGACGAGACCGGCTTTATGATGGGCATAATCACCGCGTCAATGGTTATTACACGCTCCGACAAGGTTGGAAAGCCTAAATCTGTTCAGCCTGGCAACCGGGAATGGGCAACAGCTATTGAATGTATCAATGCAAGCGGCTGGAGTATCCCGCCGTTTGTCATCGTTCAGGGCGCCTACCACCTTGCAAGCTGGACCACAGAGTCAGGTTTCCCCCCCTCCTGGGTGATTATACCTACTCTAAATGGATGGACCGATAATAAGACTGGCCTTAAGTGGATTCAGCACTTCAATAAGCATACGAAACCCAAGAGAGAGGCGGATTACCGGATGTTGATACTTGATGGCCACGAGAGCCATATATCCGCCGAATTTAACCACTACTGCAAGGAGAACAAGATTATCCCTATCAGTATGCCTCCGCACTCTTCTCATTTAGTCCAGCCACTAGATGTTGCGTTATTTCGGCCTCTAAAGCACGCATATGGCGAGGAAATTAACGACTTCGTCCGGGCTTCTATTAACCACATCACCAAAAGCGAGTTCTTCATCGCGTTTAAGGCAGCCCACGACAAGACTTTTACGGAGGACAACATCAAGGCTGCATTTAGGGGAGCTGGAGTAGTGCCTTGGGACCCGGATTCTGTTATTTCTAAGCTTGATGTCCGCATCAGAACTCCAGTGCTATCCGTCCCTGTTTCTCCCCAGCAATGGGAGTCTCAAACACCCTCTAATGCACAACAAACCATTAAGCAATCAGCTTACATCAAAGGCAGGATCTCCACCCATCAGGGTAGCTCCCCTACACCAATTATAGAGGCTGTTCACCAGCTATCTAAGGGTTCACAGGCAATGGCACACAAGATCATAATTATGGAGGATCGGATCCGTACACTTGAGAAGGCTAATATAGCACTCGCTAAACGCCGGAGAGCCAAAAGAACGCGAGTACAGCTTGGAGGGGCACTTAGTATTGAGGAATCCCAAGCAATAATTGATGAAAAGGAAAAGGGGAAGCGGCCAGCTGCTCAAATGGCTGGTGGCGCGGAGGAGGAGGTCCGCGGCAGACCAAGCAAACGACGCTGTGGCAACTGCGGCGAGACTGGGCACAATGCAAGAACATGTGAAAAGGAGGAAGAAGGGTCTAGTGGATCGGATTCTAACTGTATTATAGCAAATCCAGCGTAGTTGGCACCAGTTGGTGCCAATATATGTGTGTTGGTGGTCCGCGGCGGACCGCGATTTTAAAGGCGAAGTTGGCACCATTTGGTGCAAAGTGTGTATTTCCCACCAAAAGTCAGCCTGTTTGGACCAGCACTGCAACCACGCCAACCACTTAAAATTGACAAAATCAATTAGAAATAAGCAATTCGGACCAATTGGCACCAATTGGTGCCAATTTTTAATTGACTTGCTTGCACCAATATAGTGCTAGGGTTGGCTGAAGTTGGCGGAAATAGCAAAAGTGGCTCACGACCTGATATGGCTCACCACCTGGTAAACCACGTTATCCAGTAGAGTTGACATCAATCGTGGATTTCGTCACGCTGACGTAAATGATTAGAATGGTTCTCGTACGCCAAGCCAACTGACATCTCTTGAAAGTTGTCAGACGTGACGGGTGCTTTGGGTTAGGTGCCTGAGGCATCAATGGTTGAATCATGACAAAACCAGCCCCCTTACGGGTGGGGTCCCACCAAAAGAACCAAGACAAGACATCATCACAATACACACAGTTACCACCCCATCAATTGGACCATAATTACACGTCCCACATACCTAAAAGGGTGATAATCTGACAGCTAGTGCTGGTGTTGGGGCGTCTAGGTGCCCATTGATTGGTTCAATTTACTCCGCGCATTAGCGCTTATAGTGCCGAGACAGCGGCTCGCGGTGCGGCTTGTGCTGTCAAAGCGCGCCCTGAGTGACTGCATGCCAGCACGCCTGCTGATGCGCGGTGAGCGCCACTTGGACACCCATAATCACTCCAACCACCAATTGAAAAGCGACACTTAGGCAGCCTTCTAATTCTTACGAGATTAGGGCTTAAAAGCATGTATGCCCTGTCTTGATGACTACTGACGTAGATTGCAGTTGTTACTTGGCAAACCGCTTTTTTCGTGACGAGAAATCAGCATCGGCGCAAATGAGGCAAGATTTCACGCTGCTTCCTTGCAAAGACCAGCATCGCAGTGTCCTGATCCGAAATCTTGCCGCAGCCCAATCTCATCAATGTGTTGTCGATACTTTGTGACCAGTTCCTTGTCGTTCAAAAGAGCATTCAATACATTGCATCTCCTAAGCGGTCATCTTGGATCTGCTTCCTGGGTGTGCAACACAAACTCCTGCCTTTACTTTTATCATCAAATACAGCTTGCTACCATGAGCAGCACACCATCTGGCGCAGCGTTCTGCATCTCGTAGCCAATCGCACATAGACACGGTGGTCATTTGCAGCGTGACCCGGGAAACCAACACGCAGTCAGAAATCACGATCGCAGCGGATGCGTCAAGGTGCATATGGTTTTATTGCCACACTAATAACATTGTCTGACAATCTTCTAGTCACACACAGATTCATCTGCTCCTATTCGGGCCAAGGTGGCGCGAATCCAGTTGGGCGGGCAGGATCTCCTGCGTTCGACATATCTCTGCTGGCTAAGTGCACGCCATCTAGATGTTTTCCTATCTGTTCTTCTGGCTGGGAGGTTAGATGGAATCGTGTGCGTGGGAATCTCAGGCACTGGAAGATTTCGGTTAATTTGCGTCAATAATATCATGTAATTAATGCCCCCTGCTCTACCCTGTCAGACCATTACATTGGTTCCGTGAGGTTTATCTCGCGCTGCCCAGCTGCTCTTCAACCTTCACCCCGAGCGGGTCAATGGTCTGATCATGATCAATGTGCCGTGGATGGGAGCGAACAGGGGCCCCTTCGACCTTGATGAAGTACTGGCGCAGACGCAGCAGGCCTTTGGGTACGGAACGTTTTGGTACTGGAAGCTATTTACTGCAGACGACGTATGTTGCTCGAGTCCTCCCTGCACCCTGGTCCTACTTCCTTTGGGCTATATACGCGCCGCAAGACAACATGGAAGCTTCTTGCACCTCTCCCAGTACCTACACCACAGTGTGCAGGGCATCTTGAGACTGGTAAAGGATCGAGCCGGCGCTTTCATGTTTCCTCTTGGGCTTGCTGAGATGGAACATCATCTTGAGCCCTGGTTTTACTAACCAAGATTTCATCTAGGGGGCAAAGCTGATGAATGAGAACTCGGACATCCTTTTCGACATTCTACACGCGCCTGAGTCTTGGAAGGATACCTTCTGCACTGAGAACGGTATGCGCAAGGCGCTGGAGAACAGAGGCGAAGGTTTCGATATCAAGCGGCTGCCGTATGCCACCGAGGAGGCCAAGAAGGCCTTCATCGAGCGATTCAAGCGGGACGGTTTCGAGGCCCCGACGTGCTGTGAGCTACTTTCTCCGCCTGCAAGGCTGTGGACTGGAGCCTGCCAGGGAGGTCTCGTGTGTAGTCAAAAAATTGCTGACGTGAACTCCACCTAGGGTACAAGAGCCACGTTTTCGGCCAGCAGGATGAGGAACCAAACCCCGACAACCAGGTTGTGAATGTTCCCTCGCTATTCCTCGGGTACGAGGGAGATGTCGTCTGCAGGAAGGAGGGCATATTGCCCTCTATTCAGGCGGGCGTGCTGCCGCAACTGACCAATGTCACCCTGGATGGTGGTCATTGGGGAGTGCTGGAATCCCCAAAGGAGTTCGGTGAGAATGTCACTCGGTGGCTTCAGAAGAGCTATGAGTCCTAGATTCACGCAAATGAGGCGTGTAGATGGAGCGACGCCTATCTACCGGTCAAGGCTCTCTTGCGCGTGCATGCTTAGATAGAGTGAGTACAAATTAGGAAGCAAACATTCAGACACTACCTCCTTCGAAGACAGGGCGGTATTTGTTGTTTCCTAGACCTTTCTCCAGGATTTTCTCAGCTCTTATTCAACTCTCACCCATGCGTAGATCCTGAAATGCTTCGTATCTCAGGCTTTCGAAAATTGTGTAGTTGTAAATTTGTCATTAATTCCAGCCGTGGGCAGAAGATGACGGGGATACTCAAGGGCATGGTTTTCCGCCAGAAGTGTATCGTAATTAGCGACACCCCTACAGATAATTGCCTCAAATAAATGTCCGAAATAGGACGTTCCACTACGTATGAGGTTGGACTGCCCAGGCAGCTAAGGTCTTGTCAGATCCACTACGGTGAGTAACCAGTACATACTAGGCAGGTCTAACTGATCATAAACCGAGATTAAGAATTCAAGATATAGTGATGTGATTCCTTTCATCGAATGTTCCAACTTAAAGCATTGCTCCTTGCTGGGCACCCGTCACGCTCCCAAGTCTCATGCTATGAATCAGCGTCATTGTTTTTCCTCGACCTGAAGGCCAATATCTTCCCACGGCTCCTTCTCTCCGTTACGGCTCATCGTAGCCGCTGGCTTCTGGACACCACTATTGACTTCCTGCGTCGCCAAGCCCGCCGACTTCTTCCTTCTCTCCCCGAGGCGCGGGTGTCGGCCGCCGCTCCTCGCACGTCCCAAGCCGAACGTGGCCTCATATTCATCCCTAGCCTCTCGATTCTGGAAGTGCTGCTCGGCCAGACACGGGTCTACCTTGAGATACTCGTGGTGGCGGGCCTCCGGGTCAAAGGCCTGGGGGGTCGCGGCGCAGGACCTGTAGCGGCGGGACGAAGCCTTCGGCTCGATAACGGACCTCGCCCGCGGTGGCGCGCACGGGGAGGAGGTCGCCTTGTTTGCAGTGGTCACCCACCCTTGAACAGCTTGGCTATCAGGAAAAAGGGTAGCCATGCCCAACACAGGAGGATGGCTATCGCTATCCCTGCAATCAAGGTGAAGGGACCAATGGAAATCATTTTGCTGAGCTGGGCTTTTCTTGTGCTGGAATCTGGTCTCTCATTTGCGAGTTTGCTCTGCATATGTTGCTGTCAGAGTCCTCGTGTCAGTAATGAAATATAAGGAGTAGACCGTACCTGTGGCTTTTTGTAGGAGTGATATCTAGGTACACATGGGGTTTTGGACCCTAGCGTCTGTGTGCATTTGTTACGAGGGTTACGGAGGGATGACCAGGTAGAATTTAGATATGCACGAGGTCGATTGAGGTTGTACGCAGCGAGTTTGAAAATTAGGCACTGTCATTTCTGAGGTTGACAAAGTGTGTGAGCGGATGAGAGCTAGCAGACGATAAATGAGGGACGATCGTGCTTAGATTTTGACGGAGGCTCAGCCATCTTGAAGCATCTGAAGACGGCTGTGCTTTACAATCTGGAATAGCTCACAAGATAGCATTCGTTGTCTTAAAAATAACACAAGATCTTGTGGGGCTAAAGCGCTAGGCTTTGCTGGCGCTACAGCAAGGTGCTCATGGTGTACCTATGCGCCAGCGGTAAAAGGCAAACCTTTTCCCTTGGGAGCCACCACGTTGGTGAAGGTGATATAGGGCTTGAGGCACCACTCTTCTCTCTTCTGACCTTGTACAGAACATGGTCGATTTTCCAGCTACGTATAGTTTTTGTGGAACTTTTGTGGACTTTACAGATGCATGCTGACCAAGTCTTGTAAACATTGCCTACGATGGTTTGTCACATTGGTACAAGTGCCAGCAGACAGCCTCTGTTTATCCATTTTATGGGTCATTCAATTCCACGCCTATCAGTAAATTTGGGTGTCAATCTTTCTCTGTCTCCAACTCAAACGTTGCACAGCATTTATCGAGAAGAAACCGCGGGAGACAACCAAAGTTGGAACCCCGGTCTCTCGAGCCAAGAAATACTGTTTTTCTTTTTGGGACTTCTTTGAGAACTACCTGACAAGCTCAGCTCTGATTCACATTTTAAAAGAGTGCACCAGGACTGCAGCACTGGCGTATTTATCACTTGTTCTGTCTAAGGGAGCTGTAGTCACAGCAGTCTAGGAAAGACCTCTGGAGGGCAGCATCCAGAACAGGCATTTTCACAAGCCTTGAAGAGGTCTGCTGTCTTCGCCATTGCAATTTTGCGGATTGAAATCAAATCATCACTTCATTAATGAGTATCTATCTGATCCTCACACGTCGTTACGGATGCCCTTCTTTCAAGGGGATCAACGCAGACACCGGAAGCCAAGCGTCCAAGGAGAAGTTGCTCCAATGAAGGCTGTGCTCCGGTAAACCGCCCTATGGGAAGATCTTCGGCGGAAGGGGAAAGTCGCTGTAGGCTGTTCCCACCGCCGGATATGTCCTGACAACGGGCTACTGTCATCGACGACCATTGGGTAAGTGACCAGAAGACCTCCGGCTGCCAGGAGGGAAATCGTTCCGTATCGACAGCAAGAGGCTGTCGCTCGCCCTCTTCGTCTTCATTACTCGTCCAGATTCCCAGAACTTGAAAAGCAAACAAACCGAATTTCATGAACACACAATCAGTGTTGCAACGGCAACCTGAGCCTAGTGGCCGTCACGACGCTCCTTCTCCAAGGTTTCGTCCTTGGGGGTAGGAAGCTCAACAGGCTCAGAGCTAATTGGGAAGCTCTTCATCTGCTGCGGAACAATGGTACTACTCGCGACTCGCTGCGTGCCGTAGTAGCCGTACGTCTGCTGCTGCTGCCGCAGGAGCTCCGACATGTCCTCGACGCTTGAGATCGAGGCTTGGCATTCCTGGTTTTCATGGCTTTCCTGAGGTTCGTCGCGCTTCTGTCGTCTACGCCTGAGAAGGCGGTCCACGGAGACGATCGACTTATTTGGCGAGTAGAGTTCCCAGTAAAGAATATCTGGGTCAATTATTGTCCAAGATACCTGCGGTAGTGTTTGATACAGTTGGGAAAACCTGAGATTTTGCAAACACCAAATATATTCACACGTATAATAGCAACCTCCCAACATAAAGAACAAGACAATCCTGTTGCTAAACCGACCAACATCATGTTGAGCCCAAGGAAAGGACGTGGAGGGAATAGAAGAAACGAGAACACCGTGCTCCCAACCACGATCACAACTATCAGACCATCCCAGGGCATAGAACTGAAACGAGTTGCCAGCGTACCTGCTGCCAGTCTTCCCAGCCTCATACAAGGCTCCAGAGGGAGCCGAACAAGTCAAAATTCCGGACCCGTCGATACAACAACCATCCTCACCCCAGCACAGAGCAACCCCGAAATCAGTCCCCCCACCCCAAGGAAAGGACGTGGAGGCAGCCATAGAAGTCTAGGTATAAGCACTGACCTGTCACACAACAGTCAAAGCGAAGCAGTATCCAGCATTTCAAACATCCCCATACGGATACCCTCCCAAGCAGAAGCCATGATGATGCGATGCATGGAGCTTTCCTGGGCACGACCGTTGTCAGTTTTCAGCGTTTGACTCCGGGACCAACGAGGCAGCGGTCAATAGTGGCGAGGCCGTTTTAGAGTCGGACATGGACTGTGGTCATTCACTACGGAACAACAGAATCCCCCCCGGAAAATGGACCCGGATCTCGGTCCACTACCTTCAAATTGCGCCAGGCACGATTGATCGCAGCCTACGCCGCCCTCATGGGTTATAAGATGGGACACGCCCGGTGGGAGACCCAGGGCCCACGACGTGGCTCATACAAAGTACAAGCCTTAGTGATAAGGTTTAGAATACCCTTTTCTCCGAAATGCCGCGGAAGTATTGCAACGCAAACTTATAAAAATGTTGCCTTATCGGGCAGCCATACGTCTTTGTGGACGGATCTGAAAGATCAGACCCATCGCGCTGGACCCATCTAAGAATCGGTTTTGAAAGGGTTATCTCACCAGCCGAAGGATTCACTTGTAGTGATGATGGATATGTAAGTGTGAATTGAGAATTCTCTTGCAGATCTATTTCCCCAAGTCCGTTACGCCAATAGCAAATTGGACAGAGGGCTCTCCCTGTCTCATCATGCTCTAAACTTTCCAGTGTATAGTCATAACCATAAAATAAGCCAGGAAATTCGGCGCAATGGTGTGTTGACCATGCAGTTTGGTATTCTTCTGCTGACAACACGGAGGAGACTCAAGGATCTCGGTTTAACAAGGGAATCGTTGAGAGCTATGTGGCCAGCTATGTTGGTTCCGTTATGGGTGCTAGTTGTCGTATATCCTGTCACTGCGGCGCAGCCCCGGCTCTTGGTTGTAATGCACCGGTCGACCGGTGTCGCCGTCGAGGACGTTTATAGCAACAAAAGTTGATACTAGACTAAAGGAGTAGGAATTTAAAGCAAGTACTTGCACGATAAATGTCACTTGACTGTAACAAGGTGTTCTTCAATCTCGCTACTCCGCAAGACATCCGCCCATTGTGGTGATTTAAGTCCTTCATCATCTTATATCAATGTCTATCGATATATATAATTCCAGATATATGTGTTGGGCTACAATCTTGGTGTCCACCATTTCTTTTTTCGCTCAATTGGAAGAACAGCACGAACGTCGAGGTTTGAATCAGGGGCCAGAGAGAGCCAGTTGGTCGATGTCCTATTTCCGTTCTCAAGTTGTGCCTCATATATGACGACGTATGTTTATGACGGTGTTCCGGTACGGAGCGTCTGATTCTGGCCTCGTGCTCATCTAATTAGTTTCTCATCCTTCCAAACTTGCGCTCCAACAAGACAGGCCCCAATACTAGTAGGAATATTCTTGATCTTTCGTATCTGAATCGTAGTTCTGTGCCCACCAATCATATTCCAAAAGTGGAGTTAAGTCATATGACTGTTTAGAATTGTCCATATCGATTGAATTTCAGATGTGTAATGATGATTTCAAGATATTTAGTACTAGGACTTGAATTATGTTTATCGTTTAGGTTTCGCCTTGAATATGGCAGATAACATGGGTTCCTTACTCCCGTATTTATAACTATATGTGTTGGTTTTCATTACTCAATTTCTTAAACCTTGAATGGCTATGCTTTACCCTAACTCATGCTGCAACATAAACCTTAAGAGGTCACTTTCTAAATATATCTCGTTCTTTAGTATTTCTTTCCTTGTGCCACCATTAAAGACACAATGGATGTGCAAAGGATTTAGATTTGTGGCTTATGTGTTGTTGGAGGCTATGCTCTTAACACCTCTTTTCCCGATTCATCCTGATACAGAGGACTAGCTACACCCAAGTGACCTACTCTAAGTGTTTCAGGTTGTTTACTATGACGGAAGCGAAGGAGGCGCTGACGAAGGAGGCAACATAGACTGTGCCCCACACCCATCCCTGGGCGAAGAAGGAAGCAGTGGGCTAGTTAACTACGATATTCGCTCGTCACCACCTTGTATTTACGTCTAAGCAGCGAAAAGCCGCTACGAAAAACCTCACTTTTGCTGAATGTAGTGTATTTAGTGTGGTGGCGGCGAAGAAGAGGGATGTAGCATGCGAATGTTTGAGTTTTGGTGGGGATCTGCACCAAAAAAAAACGTTCGGATGTGCGGTATTTTAGGCTGTGCGGCATTTTAGGCGCCCACTGCGCCAGCAGTGGGTGAAGCGAAGCAGGGCCACCCACGGGTATATGTAGCCTGAAAATCCGTCATGGTGCTCTTGGTGTCTTGCTACTCTTTGTCTACCTCAACAGTTTTCCTCCTTCTTTCCTCGACGAATATCCCCAACCATGGACGGCTCCCCGGATGCCAAAGAACAGCAGCAGAAACCCAGTGATGAGGTTTCTATGGACAAAAATCCAAACGGGGTAGCCGCCTATGATACAAGGCTACTTTCGAGGCTAGCTTATGTACAACTCGTCCGCGTGATAAGGTTGCTTGAGAATCGTGTGGCTCTAGACAGGCAAGCTGGTCGTCTTCACCGCCGCAGTGGATATCGGAATGCTAGTATTGCTCTCGACATTTACCTGAAAGCCCAGGAAACCCTTTCCACTTCATCGTCTAGGCGCACCTTGATCGAGCGGAAGCGCCTAGCAAAACGGTGGAGTGAGCTGGCTGGTCCATGGCCGCTCTTCCTCCTAGACTATTCGGATGAAGCCGAAGAAATTATGTTCGGTCCTATCAATCCCCGCCCTGATCATGGCGAATCGCTGACAATATAACAAGTCAATGCCACAGGCGGCCCGACAACACCATGATTCGCTTAATAGCCGAGCGGACTTTAAGGGATTCACCCTCACAACTAAAGGAGATTTGTGCGCACGCAGCGCAGGTAGTACAAACAGCGGTTAAGGAAAAAGGCCCGGTTGATGACCCAACCGTGAGGGAGCTTGCCGAGAAATGTCGGACTGAGCTACGGGAATGTGGACAACCGCTGTAAAAGTGGGATTAGCCGATGTGCAGGGCACCCTCCGTGGGTGGGAACGGAACCCACCACAGGGGCAGCCACCAGGCGGCGGGCTACAAGGGGCAACGGCTGTCAGGACTCACCTCCATGGTCAGGGATTAAGCGGGGCAGGTGTGGTCTCTTTGCTTTGATGTGCTTGCTTGTACATCAATATTCTTCGCTAGGTGGACTTAAGTCTACTTCACCGTACTTCAACGTGCTTGCTTGTACCTCAACATTATTCGCTTGGGTGGGCTTTAGTCTACTTCGTTGTACTTTACTCCAATATGCTTCAGTATACACTGGTGTACTTTGCTAGGGATATTCCAATCGATATACTTCGGCGCACTTCAGTAGCCTTCGATGGGTTTCCGTGTACTTCGCCCGTAGGCGCTTCGAGGTTCTTCAGTGTACTTTGGCGAGGATGCTCAGTGTGCCTCAGTGGACGTCAGTGTATTTCAACCGTTAGGGGGCTTCCGGGTACTCCAGGATACTCCGCCCCGGCAATCCAGAAATAGGGGCTGGTGAGTTACCACTGCGGGCTCCACACTGCCACTTGGCGGCTGAAAGCGACGACTAGTACCATTGAAATGCCGAGGACGGGCTACTAGAAGCCCCTCGTCCCCCTCGTCCCCCTCGTCCCCCTCGTCCCCCTCGTCCCCCTCGTCCCCCTCGTCCCCCTCGTCCCCCTCGTCCCCCTCGTCCCCCTCGTCCCCCTCGTCCCCCTCGTCCCCCTCGTCCTCCGCTACGCACATCCGTTGTGTCTTCAGGGGTACTTGGGGATGTGAGCTGATCAGCATTTTCCCCGGCGACGTGAATAGTGTTGTTCTCGCTTGTCTGCTCGACAAGCGAGCATTCATTTGTTCGCTCATCCGACGCAGCGATAGATTCCGTTGATGTTGGCAGCATTTCCAAAGATGTGTGCTCGCTGGAGTCAGGAGCAGTACTCTGGCTCGCAAATTGTGTGTTTATAAGATCGTCGAAGTCAGTATCTCTAAGCCAATCGCCAAAGCTGTCAAAGTTGTTGAGGTTCGCTATGTTGTCTTGGTGATCGGCTCCTTTTTCAGACGAGGATGTGGCTGGAGCCGCCACCGATCCCGCGGGCGGGTTGAAGACTTCGTTGGTTAGAGGTGAATATGTCGTTGGAAGGTTTAAGGATAAGATTCCTTTTAAGTTGATATCTGGGTGATTTGCCCTAGATATCAACTTAAAAGGAATCTTATCCTTAAACCTTCCAACGACATATTCACCTCTAACCAACGAAGTCTTCAACCCGCCCGCGGGATCGGCCTGCGTGGGAGCTCAAGTAGGCCTACGCCGCCTGGTTCTGCATCAAGCTCATACATGTGGGAACGTTTGTCGAGAGTAATTCGCGATCCGCTGCGGCACAGGAGAACGTTCAAAGCAAGCATTTCGTCCGTTGTTCGATTGAGGAGGGCGCGGGCGCTATCCGGATGAGGGCCGAAGGCTTTGAACATGCCCAGACCGCATCGTTCAAGAGAAGACTCGATCGTGTCTCGAACAAACTGCGATATGTTAGGGCGTGTCCTTGCGGTTCGCGGGTTCCTCACCTCGTTGCGAAGAATTTCGCTGAGCAAATCGAGGCCGACTTCGGTTTGGAACGGGTAGCCCTTGTTTGCGAACGCATCAGCCATCCTTCCAAATTCAGAGTTTTTGATAAAGACGAAACTATCTTCTAAGATGGACTTCTTTATGCTTTCTGCGTCCATAGCTTCGACGTTCGGCTTGTAGAGTTTGCTGCCGTTGGGCCCCCGCTTTGTCTCCGTTGGAAAAACGCGGGGCAGAGCGCATCCATAAACCGGGTATTTGTGCCTTAGGCACCAACGAGCTTGGGGGCCTCAGCACACTGCGACGTCATTGGTTATCTGAGTGAGGGGCAACCGCAGAAACCCCCACAGCATGTGTGCACCAGAACTTTAGGCCTTCACATGAAAGGTTCCAAAGAGGGCGGGCAACTCCAGGTGCGGGGCACCACTTTTCGCTCGTCGGAAAGCTCTAATACCGAAGATTCCAACCCAAGGCGTCGTCGTTCCTACAAGGAGATCCACGTGCCGCGCTTTCTATTTGCCGTAAGAGTGTCTTCGCGCTATAATGTACATCGCCGTATTGGCAAGCCACAGACTGACGCTCCATACACAGATAATAAGTCTAATCAGAGCCTCTCCGTCGGGTTGACAGTGATCGCCCTAATTCCCCAAGCCATGTCTCTCACGATTTCTTCAAAGCTGGCGTCGCGCGTTATGTTGCCTGAGGAGAGGAGACGACCGAGAGAACGCATACGCAGATAGCCAACCAATCGTACTTTCGAGTCGCTAGGCAACAACAGTTCGCTTGAAACATGACTCATCCATCTGCCTGACGGTCGGAGAGTCCATGTCCAGTGGTTAGGCAACCGGGTACTCGTGCCACGGCCCACTTGTTTGGAACTCGCGAGCTCGCACCAACCTAAGTTGGTGCTGGCCACCCATATAACCATATCACCCAAATAACCACTTTTTGCCTCCTTTTCGCTAGAATCGCTTCAACAGTCGCCTACCACACTCAGAATCGATTACTTCTGCTCTTTTCAGTCTCTCAGAAGTCCTCCATTTTCGGGCTTTTTGTGCTGCTTCTTCAAATACCCGTTTGCGCGCGTTGAGTGCCTTCAATTCTGCGGCCTCGACCATCCTCCTCGCCTTGGCCAGTTGGTCTTCCCCCCTCTGCCTCGCCATCTCACGACCCTGGGCCACTGTCAACACCCCCCCCCGACTGTAATGGAGTATTTTTCAAGGCCTTGCGTTGTTGTGCAAGATGCTCGGCCATTTTAGTTCTTCCCAGGTCTCTCTTGGTTTGGATCAGCTCCGTAGCCAGAGAAAGCGATCCTCTGATAAAGCGACCGATTTCGTAACGGAGATCAGGATCAAGATCCTCATCTTCCGTAGCCAGAGAAAGCGATCCTCTGATAAAGCGACCGATTTCGTAACGGAGATCAGGATCAAGATCCTCATCTTCCTTAATCACATCAGCGACCTTGTCAGCGACCTTATTCATCTGACGAAGCGTGACTGGCGTGCTAAATGGTGAGGATTGTAGTCCGGTCGATGGAGGAGAAGGAGCATGCTCAGGCTGCCGAGCAGCTAAGATTTCAAGGACTGGCTGTGGATTGAAGGGATAGATGCCAGTTTTCTTGAATGCCGAGCGTACTGTACTCTCTTTAAATGCCTGATCTCGCACATTGCCTATGCAAGATAGGAACTCAAGCTTTCCAATACTGACAAGTCCATCTCGAACCATAATGTCTAAAGCTTTTGCATAGTAGTGCTTCAGTGGCTGAAAGACTACAACGTCAAGAGGTTGGAGGATATGTGTAAGGTTTGGAGGCATGCCAAATGGGATAATATCGTGATCATCACAATACTGGATATGTGCTCGAGCTGGTCAAGCCAGTCTGGCTCGGGTGGGATGCCTCGTTCGTGGCGAGCCTCTGAGGCGAGTTGCAGAAGAGTGCTGACTGCAGTCCCAGTAAATGAACCGTCTGCGATCCACATGTAGTATTCGTCAGCATCGGCCATCACGTCGATTCCCCAGCGACTAGTGTCCTCTCGTCGTGTCAGAACCCTGGGATCGCTCAGGCCCAAAGCCACGCCATCGATCACGTCCACGGCCCGGTGCTGGTTAAACCAATTACTGTCGCCGCTCGTGTTCCGGCCCATGATCATACTTAACGCAATGTCGGCGTTGAGGTGATACTGGTACATAATGCAGGGTGCAGAAATGTTGTAGCATTGACCATGTCGCCCGCTTGTCCACGCATAAAGCATGCTTCCCGCTTTCAGATCGTGCCTTTCGGTGTTCTTGCGAGACTGCTCTGCCCGGTTGATAAGATACAGCGAGAACTGTCTCGCTAACTTGGGATGCACTCCCTGGATGGCGGGAGCCACGAAGAGATCAGCGTCCCAGAAAATCTTGCCTCCGTACGTTTGGGAGACCAGACCGCCCACGGCGAGAGAGTTGCACGCAATGCAAGTGCTCGGGTTCTCATCGCGCGTCGGACTCCATGGGATGAGGCTCGTGTAAAGATAGTAAGCAGAGGAGATGGCTGTGATCTGCAAAGCTTTTACTACGTCGTCGCCTGTTGGGAGCGATCCTGTCACCGGATCTCTGAAATCAGCCACGAAGTCTGCACTCATGAGTCTGCCCACTTCAGCGCTGTGCTCCTCGCGCAGAATACGATATCCGCGGTTTATGGCAGATGAGACAACGTCCGAGACCACTGTCTCTGTGTCCGGCCCATAATGCTCTGACGAGGCAATACCTGCGTACTTGTAGACCGTTGCGGACTGTAAACCGGACTGGAACCGATGCCGCTTGGTTGAGGAGATGGACTCGGACTCGGTATTAGATGAATTGGCTGAACTCAACTCGGCTGGGTCACTGAAGGCGGAAACAAAGTCGCTGGAGTATTCGTCCTCGTCTTCGAGGCACAATAACTCGTCCCCAAGCGTTGATGACAGCACATACGCCATGACATGGTCAACTCCATCTGGTGAAACAGCAGAAACGATCTGACTACTGGCACTATTCACCCGCGCCTTGACGGCTATTGTGCGCAAAGCTGACTGATTGTCCAGTTTATCAAGGATGTGTACGTCGTCGAGGCCCTGCTCGCTGGAGACGACCAGTTTCACAGCTGCCAGACGTCGTTCGGCCAGCGACGCCAAAGATTCGTAAGATACCAGTAACTTCCGGCCCTCTGCACACTTTGGGGGACTCCAGACATATGACCATGTGAGGATTCCTGTCTTACTTGTGGGACGTCCCGCATTAGCGCCATCTTCTGCCTCAGGGGAGAGCTGGTGCCCACTTGCTTACTTACAAAGACAGCGTTGACTCGAATTCAGTGATCTCGGATACGTTTACATCTCCATTGAGGACACTGCCACAGACCTCGACGAGCAAATCGGTGAAGTGCGGCACACCGGAGATGAAACTCTCGCCCAGCTCCCCAGGCTCAAGCGTGCTAGGCTTACTGCCCCAGAATCCCGTGACCGTGGCGAACGTTCTTCGAGGACTGCTATAAGACGGCCATCCTTCGGAATCATTTCGACGGCTGCGCTCATAGAACGGCCCCAAAGACCCTTGTGCGAGGCCGAAATAGCTGTTCACAATGCAGCAAGTGCGGTATCAGCTCCTATGCACTGCACCATTGGGGGAGAGGGGGGGGGCAGTATAGGGTGTCGGTGAGCGTCGAGGGCCGTGTCCATCGAGGTAAGAGTGCGTACGTTGCTGGGCTGGCTCGTCGGGGGCGTGCGTGCAACCTGCGCGTACGAGGCCTGAGGGCTCGTCCGAGCGCTGCTAACGAGTACCACGCTGCTCCTGAGTTCTTCCAATTGCTGGCTGACATTTTGAAGCTCAGTGAGCCGTCCTATGGTTGTCTGCTGGCAGCTAACAGTCTCCTTCAGATCCTTGACGGGGCGTAGATGCTCCGTAGCAACCCGGGGCCAGCCTGCGGCTGGCCGGCCAGGTATGGATGATTATATTACCGCAAGGCCATGTCTCTCAGAATATTCCTACAACCCGCGCACGCTATCTTGGAGCAGTGTGGGCACTCGAATGCGAATCGAGCCGTTGTCTGCAAACAGCGGTGGCATCTATGCCTGCCTTCAACTTGAGTCCACCATCCCCGGTGGACGCAAGCCTCAGTTTTTGCCTGTCCTGCTGCTTGCGGTTGACTTCTTGGCTGGTTTGGCTTAGCCTTCGGGCCCTGTTGTTTTTGCTTCTGTGCTTCCTGGGCCCTGTCCCTCCTTACTTGAGCCTCTCGAGCTTGCCGCTCCTTTTGCGATTTCACAGCATCGTCCCTTGCTTTCTGGCGGGCTCTTTCCATGTCATCCTCTGCTTTCCGCTGTGTCGCCTCGCGTCGTTCTTTCGCTAATATATCTTGTCTTCGCTCCTCCTGTTGTTCTTCCAACCTCTTATCATGCTGAACACTTGAAATGTGCATCCTAAGCCGCTGTAATTGTGACGTGAGAGTATTAATCTTTCGTGTGCAACTATCTCGCTCCGTCTCCCGTACGATACGACCCGTCCTTCGTCCTGTCGTACGTCGTTCTCGCGCCTCCTTAGCTTCCTCTGACTCGCGGGCCCTAAAGAGGGAGGCGAACCAAGTTCTTTTTGCCGCCTCTTCCTGTGCATCCTTATCTTCCTCCGCTTGAAGTCTGTCCAATGCTTCCTGAACGCCGGCTAGGCGGTGGCGGGCTTCGAGCAAGTGAGCTTCTAAGGAGAACCGTGTCTTCCGTAGGCTTTCTAGTTCCTTCTCCAGCTCTTTTATCTTCCGTTTTACTCGACGGCCTTCGTCATCATCGGTATATGAAGCCGTGTTCGGTCTGGCTTCCCGGTTGCCAGAATATGTTGGTTTTGACGACGATGAACCGTCAGGGTTACATGGGCTCTGGCGTGCAGGTCGAACAGAGCTATCATACTCCCGTCGTTTTTGGGGATCGATCAGAGTTTTATAGGCGACTGACAGCTAAGAGGATAGATGTTAGCCGGGACAGCATTGTTCAGGACTAGACCTACAATTTGGAACTGTGCTGTTGCTCCTGGGTTGTAGGGGTTCTTGTCAGGATGCCTCAGCTTCGCGAGCCGTCGATAGCTCGCTTTAATAGCGGCGTCATCAGCGGTCGGAGCAAGCTCAAGGATAGCGTAGTAATTTTCATTCATCGTACCCCAAGCCACTGCTTCCCTAATATACAGAATGAATTTTCTGGAGCAGGTCTCTTTAGCGCGTTCAGTGCTTTCTCCAGATATCGATGTCCTAGAGATATCACCATCGCCATTTGGTGGCTGTGGCTCGCTGTTTGCCAAGCCCTGCCAAAACAGGTCTGTGTACTTAGCCGCAGCCAGCTCACCGAGATGTGTGATACCCGGCATATGTCACAGGTCTGTCTGGGTGGTTTACGCGTGATTTACCCCGCCATTTACCCTCACATCTACGAAACCAGCGCCAGGCAGGTCTCGTAAATACCCACGATGCACCACGTCCCCGTTTGTCTGCGAGGGTGCAAACGACACGGCGGATAGAGGTCGACGGGGCGGTCAAGCCTGTCTAATCAGATTTCCCACAAGTGCCGTCGTCGTGAAGTTATCGTGGTGTAAGGGCTGGCGGGCGCCTCGGGTGCATTAGCCGGGCGGTGAGTGCCCGCCAACCACGCCAGGCGGCCCGGGCGTGGCGCGCCCGGGTGCACGCACACCCACGCCCGCCATTATCCTCCCCCCAGCGCAAGCCAGCGATTTTTGAGGGTATCGTGAGCGGTGCCGCTCGAAAGAGCGGCCTCGAGAGTACCCGCTCGTAAATCGCGGAGCAGAATCTCTGCGTGGTTGCTGCGCTACGGGTAGAGCGCCCGCCGTGGCGCAGTGCGATATGCGGCCGCCCGCCTGGGCCGCCTGTATTGCGGCACGGCAGTACCACGGCGCCTACCATGCTGTACGGTGCGATTAAGCGGAAAAGGCAAACATGGCGTAAATTTCCTGCTTTTTTTGTATAGTTATCTTCTATCGCGGGCCGCTTAAAAAAATCTCCCGTGGTGTTGTGGCGTGATAAAGTTGGGGCACCCCTAGCGGCCGGCCTCGGGTATCGTCATGCCGGAGCGCCATATATTACCACCACCACGCCCAACTTCTCACCACGCTAACGGGCTTAGTTTTAGGGGCATATACTTGTATGTAGTATCAAAATGTAGAGAAACAAAAGTGCTATAAGACGCACTAAAAGAAGCTTTAGTGGCACCCTGCTAGAAGAAGCAAAAGGAGGCAAAAAAAACATCCATGCCCCAACCTGAGCACCGGGGTAAAGGGCGTGACATAGATGTTTGACACCCCAGAGACAAATTAAACCTCTGTTTCTCATCACTTTAGTGAGTGTACTAACCATTGTACTACTGGGATGTCTAAAGGCTTGAAGTGTTGGCTTAAAAGGAAGCTTTGCAGGAGGGAAGGAGTGGTGATGTTAGCTCATGCCGGGCGGCGCAGGGCAAGTGCGGCAGGCCACCTGCCATTTAGCGCCAACTCTATGAATATTCGGTTTATGTGGTTTTAACTTATACCATTTGACGCGCCTCAGCGAGCTCGTTACAATAATATAAGGTTCTCTTGGTCAGACCCACCATAGGGGTGGTTATAGCGGACGGACATCCCGGACCACTTCCAAGGAGCTGCCTCCGGCCGCCTCCCCGGCGCTATGCTACATGCCAGGGTTCACCACCCCGCAACTCCACGGGGACTACGTTTGGGCAGAAAACACTTATACCGTTCGAATAGTCGTCAAAAGGCGAACAGTTCGATATAAGAAACAGCTTGTCAGAACGCCTAGATAATATTGAAACCTATGGACTATATACATTGTCCAACATCCCGTTCCGGTGGCCGGTGCCCCGGCGATGTGCCCGGCGAGAGGAAAACAACAACAACTATGCCTGGAAGTACTATTTCGTGCCCTTTAAAAACTTGTGATAGCTTGCCAGGGACCGCTTTCCACGCTCACGGTCCATATCGGCTGCTGCGACCTTCTCGTCCCAGCCGTGGGTCTCTGCGCGGGTCTGCAACTCATCTATGATCGACTTCCGGATAGAAAAGTACATACGCCGCGCAGGAGGGCGCCAGCGAGCCCCATACTGCTTCTCAAGGACGGCAACGGCAGGCATATACGGCGTCCCCTCGCGCCAGACCCGCCGGAGGTCCTCAACCGACGAGAGGTTGTCAGGAAGGTCATGCTGTGGCACGACTAAAGTGCCACCATTCAGCACGGTCTTTTGTTTCTTCACGGGCAGGTCGGGCACGTCTCGCGCCGTCGCCACTATTGCTTGGTGGTCGTCTCGCTTTCGTTTCGTGCCAACGTTTGCTTCCGTAGGGCGCGATAAAGCGCCCGGCGGCCGATAGTTGGCCGTGGGGCAAGTATTTGTATGTGTGGCTGCTGGGCCGCCCTCGCCACGTGTGACTGCAATGTGGATAGTCTGGTTGGCGAGATCTCTTATATGCGCCCTTATCGACTTGAAGTCTTCGCTGCTTATCTTCTTGCCCTGCTGGACCTCCTTGAGAAGGTACGCTTGTTGGCTAATAAGATCACGGACTGCTTGTGTGAGGAATTCGTTAGTTTCCTCGGCCCGGAGCCACGCATTCTCGTTTCCTTGCTCCTGTGCGCACGCGTCCTCTATTTGGTAGGCAAACACTGCAAATGCCGGACTTCTGAACACAGGGTGGTTGAAGATAGGGTGGTCGGGGTACGATTTGCGGAGGAATACGGCATCCTGGAGAAGAATCTCTCGAAACCAGATCATTGTCTCGATCACAGCCTCTGACCCCCTCTCTCGGTCAATCTTAAGGGCGTCTGGGTGTCCCTCATTGGCCAGAGACCACGCCCAGTGGTCTATTTCGGGCCAAATC
This sequence comes from Diaporthe sp. PMI_573, assembly GCA_021399435.1. Taxonomy (NCBI): domain Eukaryota; kingdom Fungi; phylum Ascomycota; class Sordariomycetes; order Diaporthales; family Diaporthaceae; genus Diaporthe; species Diaporthe sp. PMI_573. The sequence continues at coordinate 53,006 of JAJTUP010000144.1, forward strand.
ATGCTCGTCAGCTCCGGCGGTGGCTTGACCCTGTCCCGAGGGATGTCGTACAACCTGCGTTTCGCTCTCAGGCACCAAGCCAAAGAATCAAGATGGTAACCATCAACTTTGCAGATCGCGTAACGGACCCCAGTAACGGCATCTCAATCAAGGGTCTGGCCGCACAGCAGGGAATCTCGATCAAGGGCAGCGCGAACAAGAAGGAGCTGTTCCCGGAAAAGCTTGGCGGCAATCTCAACGCTGGAAAGGAGCTGTTTGCTGGTGAGCTCGATGGCCGGGGACGCAGGCGGCAGAGGACGCTCAATGGTTGCCCACTAAAGAGAACTTTGGCGTGACTCATCTGCCTGATTCGCAAAGCTCCCAAAGAACTGAGTAATAAGACTACCTTTCGAATATGGTTTGTCGCTGAGTGCAAACTAACTATAGTTAGTTATTATTAGTTGATTATGAGACAATGAAGGCGTCGTACCATCGTGCATAGTCTCCTGTTTGTTTAATAGCGATGGACTGTCGAGGTCCATTTGCGCCGAAGGTTCCGACTTAGTCACATTAGACAAGTCGGGCGTTCTTGCGTGTATCCCGTCTAAGCTTATAGGAGATCCTGACTGGGTTTGTGATGTCGAACACGGCTCCTCATCAGGCGCGATATTTGCCCTAGCTGCAATGATCCTTACCGTCAGTAGTAATGCTTCTTCAAGTTCACGAGGCATATTAGGATCTGCTCCGGAACCATGTCAGGCATACAATCTTTAGGCTTTAGACTCAGTCTGACCCTCCTCTCGAAGGATCTCGACTGCCTACTGGTCGGGTCCACTGCATCTTCAAGGCTGGGGAGGGACTCTCGGTCGAAACGAGTCTTAAATTCAATCCGCAGTGAAATAATTAGGGTCCGTATTCCTAACTCCATGGCTCTTTATCAACTTCTGAAATGTCTTGACGCGAGCAGGCTGTACCTCCGTGTTCGTGTTCAATGAGGCAATCAACAGCCACCCCTGTTGACGCCCACGGCACAACTGCATCATTGATGCAGGTTTAGGGAGATATGGGCACCAATAAGGCGAGTGATGAGAATGGCTAACCCCAGCAGGTGTCATGATCTACCCCGGCGGCGAGGCTGAAAGCAAAAAGGCCCACCCAAGCGAACACGACTGCTGGCTAAACGACAACCACCTCCTCCTGATAGCCAATCGCCGTGGAACCAAGGCGGGCTGTTGACGCCGGGAGGAGCGAAATACACCAGTTTCATATGATGGCCTGGTTCTCTGACGATATTTGAGGGTGGGAGGCGTATCAACAGGGACCCCAGCCACCTTGTACACTTGATTGCCTAACGATGTTGTTTCCGCGTGTGCCCTTATGTTCCGAATCATTGTCCTCTTCGAGAATAAACTAGTCCCCACGAGCAACCCAAGCCCTAACGATCGGCTGGAGGATCTTCTCATGGTAGGTCTGCAGATTCATCTTCCCGTTAGTGTTGGAGGGCACGTCGTACCAGTGCAAGCCGTCTTTAAATCCTTCATACCTGATAGCGGCCCACGCGTGGTACCTCTTCTACTTGATATCGAGATCCCGCTCAGGTTGCTTCTTCTCAACGAGACAATTAGGGCAGCTTCTCTCCCAGGAGCGCCTGCAAACGTATATTTTCCCCTAGGGGCCGTAGCCAAAGTTGGTCTCGTCTGTAAAGCGTATTCCTCGCCAGTCTTCCGGAAGAGGATATCTCTCAAGCATTGTCTAACAGTAATCCTCTCTAACGGTCTTTAATTTTAACAATACCCACGCTTTCTAGCACGCTACGCAGAAGCAGAAGTTACGAGACTTCATAGCCCGTTAGATTGTCCTCCTAGAAGGAGGTGGATCGAGATCTAGAGAAATGGCGCGTTTGCAGAGAATCTGCAAATTGCACTGCACCGATCAATCGATTCTTTTTCGGCGTATCGTTGTGTACAATCACCATCGTGTAAAAAAAATTCCGTTGGAATGTTAGAGGGTGTTGAAGTTGGGGTTGGAATGCGGAAGAGGGTATTTTGGTGGGGGTGACGTAATGCGAGTGCGCGTTTTTTTGTCCCGGCCGAGCCTGGAAGATGTGAAAGTGGTTGTTGGTAGACTCAGCTAGCTCAGACTCTCCGGTGGCTTCTGAATTCCGAGCCCGAATCCCGTGCCAAGTCGCTTCCCGACAACACCCCGGCTTGCGCCGGGGCTCCCCCTGCACTGCCTCACTTTTCTCTTTACAATTTAATCTCGCGATTTTATTGGCCATCGTCGTCTGACAAGGGGATGAGGAGGGGTCGCCACCTGCGAGTCTGAGAGCAAATGGCGCAGGATCGCGAGTTGATGCGGTGCTCAAAAAATACTCTGACGCGTTGCCGGGCGAGCAAACATGATCAGGGCCTCAAACTTCACCATCACATCGGCTACGTCGTATTTGATTCCCATCCCGAGTTTGAGTTGCCTGGGCCGAGCCGTTTATTCACTATACGTTTTGCAGCTGTCAGATTTCTGCAGCTGCGCATACTGAGTGCTATCATGCCCCACAGCCACGCATCCTCACCATATATCCTTTTAGTGTTTATTCTCAGTCTAAACTTCCTCTCGATGGATTTAGACTGCCTACTGGTCGGATCCACTGCATCTTTAAGGTCCGGGAGATAATAATCACGATGTGTCTGAAAACCGCCTTTGCTGGAAAAACCTTCGTTCGGTTATTTTACTTGTGAACGTCAATTTTGTATTTCAAGAGCAGGTAAAGCTGAATACGGCACAAAATTCATTCAATCCGCGATGCCGAAAACTGGCTGGTACACTAAGAGGACGACTTCCGGCTCTGCCCTGGCGATCTAACTGCATATGCAGAGCTCGGCTCATGATAGATACAAGACATGTATATAAACATGTTTAGTTCAAGTTAATGCAGCGCATCGCGGAGCGCGAGAACGCGGTGTAAAACCCGCACCATGTGGGTGTGATTGTACAGACATCGGGGACGTCCAGAAACTACCCAACAGTCACTCCGCTGTGCCTGGCGCGTGGCGAGTACGTGATGGTATGGCGGCGGGTGTGGGATGGCGCGACATCCTTCCCTAGCCCGCTCAATCTCGGAGAGTTGCAGAACTCACCCGCACTTGGCGTTGAACTTCAGGAGTTAATGCAGGACCACAAAGCCCAGGAATGCGAACCTGAACCCTTTTCAAATGCAGGCCAATGTTCTCCTGAGCATCTGAGGATATCACCATACACTATGGGATGGTAGGATGGAAATCGACATAAACATCCTGTGAAACACGCTCCAACGACTCCCTAATGTCAACCTTTTGCGCGTTTCTTTTGGATAGGCGAGACTCTGACACGAGCTTGGTGAATAATGAAACCCAGTCCGATGGAGGAAACCTGCAGCGTGCTGAAAATCCTGGAGCGTGCTGAAATCCATGAGGCGACAAAATTCTTTGTTAAACTTGGGTACAGGCCACCATTCCGCATTATGCTGTTGTAATGGGTTGTTGTTGTAATTCTCTTCCCGAAGGCAATCAAATACTCGGTCCCACCAATGCCACACCGAAAGATCCATGTTGACAATATCGCAAGCGTCAGAACAGACAATCAGCAAGACCTCCTCTGTCCACCACGGCCGGCGACAGCTCAATTGCCACCCAAACTGGCTCTTAATAGGCCTGCTCTTTGTCGTAAACAGACATTAAACACACATTTGAATTTGGCTACCATTCGAAGTCGGCGACCTCCTTGTCCGTCCACGATTTTCTCACCGAATTCTTGTCCGCCAATAGCTCAATATCGAATTCAACCAACAACCTCTCTCCGCACGGCGCATCCGCAATGCAATCTCGAATTATGCCAACAAGGTGGCGCTTCAAAGCATCAAAGTGGTCTTCCCTGCCGCGGGAGACCAAATGTTCAGCACGCGCCTTTGGAGCGGTGAGCCGAAAATACAAGTACTCAAATTGAGACCGCTCCAGCTGTGTTGGAAGCTCGTCCACTAGTTCGGCAAGCGTCTTGTTCCGGAAGCTCCCTTCCGGCTTCCAAGAGAGACTTTGAAGTTCGGGATAACGATAATAGCCAACTCGATAGAGGAACTCGACCCGAGCTTGCCCTACCGGAGGTGCCTGACGCCCGTCCTTGTGCACTGCATCAACCACACCCCTGCCCTCAGCCGGGACGCTGGGGGAGACCAGAGAAATTGAAGACGGCTGTGTTTTTGGAGGGCTCACGTCGATTGAAGGCTGAGGAGCTGGCTCAGTCAGTGCCACGTGCGCCGAAGGTGCCGCATCGGCGGTCTTGTCATTCAGCCTGCCTGGGCGAATTCCGGTGTTTGGTTGCAGCGTTGCTTTGTCTCTGGGAGCATTTACAGATCTCTCTTCACCAGCAGCATCACGGACGGTAGCCCTGGGAGAATATGCTGATCCATGGTTGCAGTCGGATAAGTTGCTAGAAGTGACTACTTTGTTCCAATGGGTTGGAGCAGGACTTTCTGCAAGGTCTGAATTTGAGTGCTGGAGAGACGGGGCTAGTGCCGGATGTTGATCCCTTGTCGCAGACCGCGATGCGTGTTGCCGCTGCCTCCGCCTGCGAGAGACTCTATTTGTCCCTAGACAAGCAAGCCGTTTTCCGGTCCGTTTTAACGGCATCAGACGGGCCAAGGGTCTCTCGTTACCCCTCAGCCGCCTAGCAGGTTCTTCTATATTGGTATTGGGAGTAACTTGGCGAGGACCCTGTCCGACACATGTTAGAAAAGTGTTTAATTCCCTAAAAGCGGGAATGGAGTATAGGTTGTTTACTAATGGAGCGCCATGCGAAGCGAAACTGATGGCAGTCGTATTGACGCCGTGTGAGGCAGTGTGGTTAGGGCCTATTGATGACCTGCAAATTCTCGTTAGACGAACAATTAGGTAGTAGAGGATGAGCACGATCCCATACTTTAGATCGACAAGCGCTTGGGCAGCATCAAGACTGGCGGCCTCATCAACGACGATGTGATCAAGGCGTCTCCCAGCTGTTACGTCAACCTCGCCAGCCATTCCTTTGTTCTTCTTGTATTTGATGTTGCGATGTTGCTGGATGTTCAAGCGCCAGAAAAGCTGCTTCATTATTTCTTCGATCCTTGAAAATAATCAGCTCGAGAAGAGATTTTTTTTGGGTGGCTGGATGTTGTTACCGGGCACCGTGAGTCAAGTACTTCCACTTGTTGGACCAAATTGACACATCGTCGTCAGGCCAGAAAAGTCTTCCGTTTCTATGTACTACAAGATAGGATCGAACCATCTCACCCAACGCAGTTTGATGTGCTCTCCAGTCATGCAGTGAGCTGCCCTCCCACCCTTGACTACTAACAAACGTCTTTCGGAAAACCTGGGCGCTTTCGTAGAATGCTTGACATCTTGGTAGCTGAGGGTCACCGTAATCCAGGTTTTCTCGTAGAGCGGTGATAGGAGGGACCGAGGTTGGGTTGATGAGAGGTTGCATGATCAAGAGAAGACTTTAATAGCAGTGCCGTGTCCAGCGAGGAGAGGGGGGAAAGGGAGCCAACAGCGGGCTTATGTACTTTGGTCGCGGTCACTGACAGGTTCGAGAACCAAACGGAAGCCCGTCCTTGTTTCAGGCAGCACAGATAGGGGCGCGGAGGACTAGTTATCAACCAGCTGTCTCCCATAAATCTAACAGCTGATGAGCTTACTAGCAGCCGACGACGGCGACAGTAACGGCGACGCAATAGTAAAAATAAAAAAAAATAAAAAAAAGACGAGGTCATTGTAGTAATGGCTGGGAAAAGAATCCGTGGGCTTCTAAGCGTAGATATCACTCAGCTACTTCGTATCCTAAACACAGGAGGCCAGAGAGGAAAAGCCTAGATCTAAGGGCGATCGTCCTGTACAATAATGTGTACAATACTGTACGCTACTCCTCACTGCAGATGCCTCGTTGTATTTTTCCGCGATTGTCTCTTCGTTCATGGCTCCCGCAATATCTCGGTTATGGTGGCGTACTAGCGAAATTTGAGTGAGTTACGCATGTGCATCTGCACCCTCTGCACCCTCTGCCAGTCAATCTATTTACGCAGGGTTGTGGAGAATCGCTAACAAGCGCCGCGGCTGGGATCGCAAATTGTAGATCCTGGACGCGTAAACGCGGATGTGGGGTGGCGGAATAGGGGTGGCGGGAGCGAGTGTTTGGAGCGGTCCTCAATTGCCGCAGGCTACCTGGCTACCTGGACAACAATCCTGTGCGTGGTACTCTGTCTCTGCATGTCCTTCTGCGTTAGTGGTATAATTTTTCACTCCCTTTGCCCCCGCTGGTACATTCCGTGGGGTTCACATGATGGCTCGACATATACTTGCATACCATTTTCTGCATTCTCGCACCATTCCTGGTCGAAGCACCAATACGGACTACATGCAGTTGAAGTCCGCAAGGGGCTAGTAACTGGGTGGCTAAGCAGCCCTTGGGGCTACGGCGTACTTATGGTACAGGCTCCCTGGATCTCCCCCTTTCTAGCTAGTTAGAAGCAAGCAATGAAGTCCACCAATTCCATCGTTAACGCGATACCACGTACGTACGTATAGTACAAGAAAGCCCATTCAACATTTATGGTATTTGTGTTCTATCGTACAGTATTTCCCAGAGGACGAATAAGATGAACTATTGCCCCAGATGATGGCCAATCAAAGGTGCTGTGGTTTCCCAAAAGTACTTCTGTTGCAGTCGACGTATGTATCCAGAACTCCCTCATTGAAGTACTGCAGAAACTTATGAAAACACAGTACTTGTTTGAGCAGGACTTTTAAGTTCCCTGGATAGACATTTTGCCATTTTTAAGCAAAGAAGATGCCAGTATTTATAGCTTTCTTGTCTCCCCTGCTACTTTGCACAAGATACCTACCTTAAAACACTTTTCATACCAAATACACGATGTTTGATGCCAGTATCCTTGACTTTTATTTAAATGGAAATGGGCGCACACTTTCGGTGAACAGTCTTCTCTGTCTGATCAGTCTGTGGGCATTCTTTAAACTTTCAATTTTCATTTATAATATCTCTCCTTTCCATCCTCTGAGCCAGTTCTACCATCTCCCAAATTTACCTTGCACAACTTTCGCTGCGCCCTCATCAGCTTCGCTCTTAGTTTTCTCGGCTTTCTTTATTTTCGCAGCGTCACAACGGACTTCATACCTATGTTCGAAAGCCTAAAAAGAGCTGATTCCAATCAGGCGAGCCACGACACTCTCGCCCATACGTCCATGTCGGTTCAGATCATCATCCATCTCGCCACTGTGATCTCGATCGTCGGGCCTATTCTATTCGACACTTTTATCACTTTGGCCACACTCAACAGACAATTTCTCACCACATATACACTTCTTCGAATAATAGGTGGCTTCGTCATAGTTGCGACCGGTTGGTGTCTGATCGACTACTTGCTTAGCTGCCATATCTCTTCTAAGGGACTTGACACAAAAGCAGTGGCCATTATATATGATATCGTTTACTTAAACGCGCACCTCACGACAGCTGTGTACACAGCATGCGACGTCGTTAAGGATGCTATCGACGCCGTATACAACTATGAAAGAACGCGACAAGACCAGCAGACCGACGCGAAAACGATCGCTAATTCAAAAGGCGATCCCAAGCTTAAACAGATGCTGAATAGGTGTATAGGTAGGACAAGTGTGTTGCCCGTGAGCTTTGGAGGACCTAAGAACAGACCCTTCCCTGCGTTGATTGATACTGGAGCTACGACAAACGCCATTAGCGCGACTATTTGCGATGAGTTCTCTCTTTCTTACGCGGCCACTTCAGTACCATCTTTTGCTGTGAATGGCACTTCTATTAATGTAGTCGGAATTATGGAAACAGACATGTATGTCGGAGGTTGTTGTGACCGAGTTCTCTTTCTTGTTATACACCAAGCTGATCTGAATGACGAGGTGGTCCTGGGTATGCAATTCATTAATCAGACAAGGATGGATCTCACCCATTGTCTCAACGAGACCATCAGGGCGATTTTCAATTTTGGCGGATCAAAGATTGTGGCTACTGTAGGCTCTAGTAAACCCTTGGTCAGAGATGGAGAGCCGCAAGAGTTAGAGCTGATTGTGGATGTAGGTTAGCGGTAAAAAAGGAATGATCTTCGGGTTGAAATCATCTTGGATGCTGCGATCTGGTAACACCAAACACTCGCTAAGATGACAAACCAACGTATAGTTCTCACACTCTTTTAGCAAGTTTGGGGACCCTCAGTAATCTGGCATTATCTAATTCGCCGAGCTCACTGCATCTCGTACGCTGTTTTCCAGTCCGCTCTTTGGTGACGGACGTATCGCCATACTGATCTTCTGGTGAATTACATAGGCATCTCACAGAGCAGTTAGCACCAATTGGTGCCAATTTCAATTGACCATTTTGCCCTGGGTGGGTGCTGGGGTTGATGAAAGTTGGCCAAGTTGGTAAAATTGATCGGGCATGTGATATGATCGGCTGACTGGTGAACCACGTTATATGTTTTTTTATATTTAAATATCAATCTCTGTAATGGCCAAGGGTTTAAAGACTAGGGCCTGTTGATGGTTAAGGAGCAATGCCGGAAGACTAGAACCTAAACCACTACTATCTATTTTGGTCAGTAATTCTATATTTACTGATGTTTGAATTTAAAATGGTAGCCAGTAACTGTTTAGATGACAGATGGCTTATGATACAGTGGGAACCGAAATCAGTGTCCGGCGATTCGTCTCTATAATCTTTCTAACCTATAGAAATTGTGGGGCGCTGCTGCTTACACAGTACACATTTGTTGATACGGTGTTCTTCTAATTACGACTGATGACTCATTTTTGTGGCCTCAGGCAACCATAAATCCACGTCGATTTGTTCCGTTTGCTGGTTCTATCAAGGTTGTTTCTCTGTCAACCAATACAGTACCGTCTACAACAACGCTAACTAGCACAATGGCACCACGCCTGACAAATTCTCAGCATGCCCAATTAGAGGTTATGATTCGAAGTAAGCTTCCGACTAACGAGGTAGGCGATGCTGTAGACTGCAGCGACCGGACTGTGCGTTGAATCTGAGCCAAGTTAGCCCTATTTGACAACACGAGAGCCCCTCCGAACCGGGCTGGCCGTCGTAGTACGATTACGCCGCTTATGCGAGAAACTTTATGCGATCGACTGGCCCAACAACCAGACATGTTTCGAGATGAGATGATCACTTTCCTCCATGAGCAGTTTGGCGTTGATGTGTCAGCATCCAGCGTCACCCGGGCCCTCCAAGCAGCAGGGTGGTCGAGGAAGACCAATCGCCGCGCGGCGAAACAACGCAACCAAGATCTACAAGAGCTCTATCTATATAAACTGCGAGAGTTCCAGTCGTACCATCTTGTTTTCATCGACGAGTCAGGCTGCGACAAACGGATAGGCCTTCGACGTTCGGGATGGGCGCCTCTAGGGATTACGCCAGTGCAGGTCACCGGCCTCCACCGGGAACAGAGGTATCACATTCTTCCGGCATACACACAAGACGGCGTAATGATTGCGCGGGTCTACCAAGGATCTACAGACAGCGCTTTGTTTGAGGATTTTATTGAGCAGTTGCTTCATCATTGCGTCCGATGGCCGGAACCCAGGTCTGTTCTTGTGATGGACAATGCGTCTATTCACCACTCCGAAAAGGTTGAGCAGTTGTGCAATGGGGCAGGTGTCAAGTTGCTCTATCTGCCGCCCTACTCACCTACCCTGAATCCGATCGAGGAGTTTTTCGCGGAGCTCAAGACCTACATCAAAGGCCAGTGGGACGCGCATCATTGCGTTATCCAACACGACTTCAAGGCCTTCTTAAGCTCATGTGTCGATGTTGTGGGGGCTCGGCAGGCGAGTGCTAGAGGCCACTTTCAGCAGGCTGGCATCCACATCGACGAGCCCGTCAAAAATGGGGAGTTATAGGAGATAAAATTCATGCGTTCTACGATCTCTGTGCCTCATCTAACCAAGACTCTACGTTGCTGGCAAACTGAATGGCGATGCCTCGTTTTATGCCTTTCGCGACCAGGAAGGCGATCTCCTGCTCCTGGGCAGCGTGGACCCGCTCAAGGTCCAGGCCCTCAGCTAACATGATCTCGCCGATCTCCCGGAACCCAGCTTGCCAGTTTGGGTCAGTGACTTGAGCGCAGTGCCATCCACAGTATTTGCGAACAGCCTCGTCTCTTGGACCCGGAATAGAGATCCTGGTTGGACGCCACATGGGTTCTGCCATCTCCGATTCATTACGAGGCGATCCATAGTACGCAGCAGAAGCTGGGTGGTATAGAGACGGCTGGACGTTTGTAATGTTCACACGAGGGAGATCGCCGGACGACGTAGCCCTGTGCTTAAGCTTCTTCCGCTCTGCATCCTGCTGTTCTACCAGGTAGATCAGCTCCCGGATGTCGGGCGGGACGTCATCATGCGTCTGAAGTGGGTGACCCTCCTCAGCGTACTTAACCAGCTTCGTCAAGATCTTGGTATCTAGCTTATAGTGCTTTCGAGCATCTTTGTCACGCCAACAGTACGGCCCAAGGTGACATAGGCGCCCGTCGCACTGCATAAGCCGATAAACGTTCTGCCAAACACAAGGTCGACCCGAGGCTTCCTGCTCGTCCAAGAGCGTATCCTTCTCTGCCAACTGTGTTGCCGTAGCACCGCGGCCAGCACTCGGCCGTGTTCGCCCGGTGACAGGCTGGCCACGCTCTCTGTAGATAAAGGAGATATCGATTCTCAGCTTCTTGCCCTCGGCGGCTAGGTCGCCCCAGGCTCGCAACTGCTCTTCTACAACTGCCCATCCAATATTCAGCTCGTCGAACCGCTTCGTGAGGTCGCGTTCGGAACGCTTCGAAACGGAAACGGTGACGGTCGTTTCTTCAGGTCGGTAACTATCCCCAGGCAACTTATTGGCTACAATACTCTCCAATCGAGATCGGAGAATAAGGTTCCAAAACGCGCCGGGCGCGAGTACCAGGTTCTGCTCTGTATCGCCGGTAAGCTTAGCTAGTCTGCCCTTGGCTAGCAACAACTTCCACTCGATAGAGTAATGGATACACGTAGGTGGGGACTCGTCATATGGTAAGTCGGGGTTCCAGTCACGCAACTGGAGCAGTGGGAGCCGCGGTCGACTACCTTGTAGCTGATTCTGGTCAGCAGGGCTGGTGCTAGGGGTGTCGAAGCGCTGGAGATCCGGGGTACTATAGTCGAATTCATTATCATTGTACCACTGGGTTGCATCAAGTAACGGGAAGTCCATCGTGACCTGTCTGCTGTACCGAGTTGGTCTGCAGTCGTGCGGGCAGACGTTTCCCCAACCAACCAAGGCTGCCAAGCAGGTTCTGCTTGGCGTCAGTGCAGTATCACGTGAGAGGCTCTATTTCTGCCTAACGCTGCATTTCCCCGCAGGTCCTCCTGCCAGCGTCCCACTTGAGCCGGTCGCGATCAGACGGATCCACCACGATTAAGTTCCAGGACCACAGCGGCCCGCACCGTTAGACAGCGAAACTTCATGGATACCCCTAGTGGTTTGGGTCGGCCGCCGAGGATCCTCTCGCTTGGTATCCATCCCAACTCCACGTCTCAGAACAGCAACTGACTATTGATAGATGGCGGGGGTATCCGTGGCAAGTCCAGCCTCCTCATCCTGGAGAATATCATGGAGCGTATTCGCGAGTCCCAGGGCTTAAACCAAGTGCCTCGACCATGCGAGTACTTTGATTTAATTGGTGGCACTAGCACTGGGGGGTATAAACTGTCGTCATCCTATCTGGTTTTTCTGCTAATGAACCTGATAGAATCATTGCGATCATGCTTGGACGACTGCGAATGACAGTAAACGAGTGTATACAGGCGTATGATAAAGTCAGCGAGGCTGCCTTCACGCCAAAACGGCGGATCTTTCCACTACCTGCGGAACCAAAAGGCGCCTTTTCAGCTACTGCCCTCGAGAAGGCGATCAAGCAAGTCGTGCGGGAAAATTGTACCGACCCAGAGTGTACTGCAAAGCGAAGCAAAGATTGCGCGCATGACGATTTGCTCTTTCGGGACACGACTTGCACCAAGACGTAAGTCTTAAGTGAGGTATATATAATAGGGGAGACTAGTGCTAATGTCTTATAGTGTCGTTCTAGCCATTCGCAAGGCCAATATAGGCGGTCGTCCTGAGCTCTTCAAGACTTACGATACGGATATTGCCTTCCAAGACTGCTGTATCTGGCAGGTCGCCCGCGCAACCTCAGCTGCAACAACCTTCTTCAAATCTATCCAAGTTGGACGCGACAAGATCGAGTTTATCGATGCAGGATTTGGGTATAATAACCCAGCAGAGATCCTGATTGCAGAAGCAGAGAGGCTATTCTTCGGACATGATCAGTTGCGTATCCTCAGCATTGGCACAGGGCTAGAAAAAGTTGTTCCAATTCAGAATTCGAGGCTGGTTATCTTAAAGGCATTAAAAGCAATGGCTACAGAGTCAAAAAAAGTTGCAAAAAGACTTGAGGACAAATACAAAGATGGAGGCCAGTACTACAGATTTAACGTGGAACAGGGTTTGGAGGATATCACGTTGTCAGACTACCAGGAAGCAAACACAATAGCCGCTCACACAAGAAGCTACTTGGCTGACAACCAGAGGGCATTACAGAAGTTCTTGGATGACTTCTTCAACCCTCCTGAAGGCCATTCTCGGCTTATAGCGGAACCAGGCGGCATGCCTCACAGTTAGTACTTTAGTACTCTAGAGTTTGCTTTTGATGAAACAATCAGTTAACATAATCATAGGGGCCACCCGCTACTCCATACCTTTCCCTCGTAACCAGTATTTTGTCGGCCGGGATACTATTCTGCAAGATCTGAGGCAAAAGCTCTTTATCCAACCAGAGTGCCAGAAGCTCGCCATCGTCGGACTCGGCGGAGTCGGCAAGACTCAGGTAGCCCTCCAGTTCGCCTTCTGGGTCCAGGAAAACCGTCCGGAATACTCAGTCTTCTGGTTATCGGCGCTTAGCGAGACCACCTTCTACCGAGACTACCTAGAGATAGGTAGGAAGGCAGAACTCCCAATGGATGCCAACAATGAAGAGGCAAGGATGTTGGTGAAACAATATCTCGAATCGAGTGGGGCAGGAAAATGGTTGCTCATCATCGACAATATCGACAAAAAAACCCAATTGGCGACAATCAAAGACTACCTACCAATCCACGACGATGGCCTTGTACTTTTTACGACACGTTCAGCGGAGATCGCCACGTCTGCAGCACGTGCCGATATTGTCGAGCTCCACCAGATGGCTCCTAAGGAGGCTACGAACTTTCTCAAGAGATCCCTGTTCCATAAAGAGCTGATCGAGGAGGGAACTATATCAGCGAGACTCCTCGAGGAACTTACTTACCTACCCTTGGCTATCGTGCAAGCTGCCGCCTACCTCAACTGCAACCCGCATCTGACTATTCAACGGTACATCGACCTGTTACATGGGACTGACAAGGACGTTGTTAGCTTGATGACCCAAGAGTTTCCGGACGATACGCGGTACCAAGGCGTAGGCAATGCCGTGGCAACCACGTGGATTGTATCCTTTACCCAGATTCAACAGACCAATCCTGCCGCACACAAGCTACTTTCATTTCTGTCCTGTATTGAGCCAAAGACCATACCACAGTCACTACTCCCCCGAATGGAGTGTCAGCAAGACCAAGAGTCTGCAATCGGCACGCTAGTCGGGCTCGCTTTCTTAGCCAGACGTCAAAATGGCGATGTGTACGATATGCACAGTCTGGTACATTTGGCGACTAGAGTGTGGATCGAAAAAGAGGCGCGAATGCAAGAGACTGTGCTCAATGCTCTAAACGACATGGAGACAGTCTTTACCGATGAAGATGGCGTGAATGAAAAAGTATGGCGAAGCTACTTTCCACACTCTATTCGGCTATTGCAATGGAGTAAAGATTGCTGTATCGATGAACGATTTTCACTCTCCGCCCATGTCGGAATGCGCTTGGATAAAGATCGGCAGTTTAAAGAGGCTATTAAATGCCTTGAAGACGTCTGGGAATGGAAACAGAAGACGTTCCGGGAGGAGGACGATTCCCGACTCACTTCAGAACACGCGCTTGCAAGCGCCTACCTCAATGACCGGCGGATCGAGGAGGCGATAGAGATGTTTGAGCATGTGGTTGAGGTCCGAAAGAGGACGCTCCGAGAGGAGGATCATTCTCGACTCACTTCAGAACACGCGCTTGCAAGCGCCTACCTCAATGACCGGCGGATCGAGGAGGCGATAGAGATGTTTGAGCATGTGGTTGAGGTCCAAAAGAGGACGCTCCGAGAGGAGGATCATTCTCGACTCACTTCAGAACACGCGCTTGCAAGCGCCTACCTCAATGACCGGCGGATCGAGGAGGCGATAGAGATGTTTGAGCATGTGGTTGAGGTCGAAAAGAGGACGCTCCGAGAGGAGGATCATTCTCGACTTGCTTCAGAACACGAGCTTGCAAGGGCCTACCTCAATGACCGGCGGATCAAGGAGGCGATGGAGATGTTTGAGCATGTGGTTGAGGTCCAAAAGAGGACGCTCCGAGAGGAGGATCATTCTCGACTTGCTTCAGAACACGAGCTTGCAAGGGCCTACCTGGATGACCGGCGGATCAAGGAGGCGATAGAGATGTTTGAGCATGTGGTTGAGGTCCGAAAGAGGACGCTCCGAGAGGAGGATCATTCTCGACTTGCTTCAGAACACGCGCTTGCAAGGGCCTACCTTAGCGATAGACGGATTCAGGAGGCGATGGAGATTCTCGAGCATGTGGTTGAGGTCCGAAAGAGGACACTCCGAGAGGAGGATTATGACCGACTCGCTTCAGAACACGAGCTTGCAAGGGCCTACCTGGATGACCGGCGGATCAAGGAGGCGATAGAGATTCTCGAGCATGTGGTCGAACTTGAAAGGGGCCTATTAGCAGAAGACGACCCAGATCGTTTAATGTCACTAGATTTGCTGGAGGGGGCATATGGGAAATTGCAGGAATGACTATAATTTAGATAGCATCATTGTTATACATATCGTATACAGCACTGTCAGTAAGAAGGACACATCACTGTCTCAAAACAGACAGATTTGTTTAACTGGAAGCTCTGCTTTGAAAGTCTGGTTGCCGTCTGTGGTTGCTGCCTCAGGCAGTAAGCGTTTTGTTTATTGACACTTGTCGAAGAGTACTTTGTTTGACGCTTGGCACTGTGTAAGCCCCTAGGCCCCACACTTACCCGCTTTTCAGAAAGATTCAACAGACAGGACGCTGGACACTGATTTCGGTTCCCACTGGTTGGGTGGGAAAATACGAAAAGCAAGTAGCACTGTAAAGATTAGTAAATGCAGAATGACTAGTTAGTAGTAATTTAGCTTTAAGCCTCAATTTATTTTAGCAGCAGTTGCATTTGTACTAACTATGCTTAAAGAATTAAGGGTTATAATAAGGATATAAGATTAACATTCACATCAGAAGAGAAACTATAGTAGGATCTCAAGTCCTGCGCAGCTTAGGGCCAATGCGTGCTTCCGATCTAACCTAAATTTCAATGTCTTAATTCTAATTCAACCCGAGCGCAATACCTTATTAAACGAACACAAAGATAGTAGAATTGATTAAATAGGTCCTGAAAGAATAAATCTTTACTATTTTTTACCTTCGCTTCTAATGTGCACTCCTGTATCGGTCGCTCATATTTCGCTATGGACTTGGATTCGCTTTCTCCTTGGTTAGTCGGTGTAGTCAAAGCCCCTATTTCTTGTCTCGCCTTCCCAAAGTCTCTCAATAATGGTCGATTACCCAAAGAGTACAGTATTATGCAAAAAGAACGCCTGTTTCGAAATATCGGTTGCCATCCGCACATATTACGCAACCAAATTCTGACTGATATTGATCACGCCACATATAAAAAGTTACAATCCCTGCTTGCAGGCAGCTTGAGGAGTGCAGATCCGCCATCTCTCCCAACCAGTGTTGGCCTCTACGATCCATTTTATTAGAAGTCGTTGGAACTGCTTCTTGTCGAAGTTCTTGATGAAGCCATTTGCAATTGCCTGTTCTCTAGGCTTATTGGTATCAAGTTTCATTAACTCGGCGATGGTTGACTGTCCCTTGGCATTCTGGCCCTCTGCTCTTAGCTGCGAGGCTGATTTTGTCTTCCCTTTAGGCGCACAAATCCTGTGATTGTTATAGAGGTGGTTTAGGGTATTTTGGATGCCCGTTGATGTGAAGGTCTTTGGCTTAAGAGTGTTCTTGCGGAAGCAAATTTTGCAAACCTACTTCCTGTTGTTGCCTTTCTGGATATTGTACCCATACTCCCAGGCCCAGGAATTAGTATCTCTAACCTTTGAGACCAGGTAAAGCCGGGGAAACGGCGCCAAAGAGATTCTTTATATTGCCGCTCTTTGGTAGTGGAATCTGGCGAGGTGGACTTAGAACGTCGAGCTGGCGAGAATGGCGTGAAAGCTGTAGAAGGCGCTGGAGACGACCTAAAATTTCCATCATCGTCAATAGCAGTGATGGCGTCAGAATCTGATACAATACTCATCCTGAGCTAGTTACGCAATGCAATCGGTGTAGCTGTTGAAATCGATGTGGCAGTTAGAAGCAGAATTGAGGGCAGAACAGAGGCTAAAAGGAGGTGGCGGCCAGGGAAATTAGGTGATCTGCCATACGTACAAGCCACACATAGCCTTAGTTACGGGGTCGCTGTTAGGATTTATACCAGTCCGCAGTTACAGTCACTAACAGTGGCTAGTAGACCCACTTCATATCCACGAAATCAACGAGATCCACCAATTTCAAGGTAATATTGAGTTGGGCAGCTTACTAATAAAGTCCTCCATTGACATGCTGGTGTGTCGGACGGTGGTGCGGCGGCGTCAGGACTAGTTCACCGACCATCGGTGCCGGGATGATAGCGCCATACCAGTGACGGCGATCTTCATATTCGTCCCTGGCATGCCCGTCGTGAACTCGAACATCCACCAAGGCTTGAAGCTGGTCAACAAGTTTATTGAGCAGGGTGATGCTGGTACAGGCCTCGAGGATCTTGAAATTTTGTCTGTCGACCAGATGTGGGACATTGTCCTGCAAGTTGCAGTAGCACTAGCGCGGGCGGAGAAGCGGGTGTTTGAGGTAAAACGACCTTTTTTCATTCCTCTGCAGTGGAACTTGATCGGCCGGGATGAAGGAATAACCGGATGGAGCTGCCTGAACACCAAAATGGGCCTCGATCACGGTCTTTATCTTAGGCGCACAGATAGGCAGCATGTTCAGGAGTGTCTGGATGTTTCTCCCCAGCGGAAATCGGTCGCCCTCCCAGATGAGCATACGAGCCAAACCACGACCCCAACCGCGCCTGCGTCTCAATATCCAGTCGTCACAAATGTCCTATGCCATCATGAGAAAACAGATTGAGACTAACCGATCCATCACTCGGCAGATCCCTCCCTCCGCCGCCGCAAAGCTAAGCCGCCCTCAAACATTCCAGATCCAGAAGTTCCTGAACACGACCCCCGGCGGCGAACCCTTTCCTCTGGCTGTAGGACCACAGACCGACCGCCAGAGTCGGCTAAGGGGCTACATCGCCCAGTTTGACGCAGTGTACTCGCCGTCGAACACATCGTACTAAGTTGTGTCAATGACCGGCCGCCAACATGTGCCGCCGGACCAGTACAACAGGGCTGAAGTCAGCATCCGTGGGCTCGCGTGCCCCTTTGCCAAGTCTGACCCTGAGACGTATATGAGCATGAATGCCTGCAGGACGACCGAGGGCTTCAAAGAACTGAGGGAACTCAGGTACGTACCTAGACCGCAGACCGCCGGTCCCAGAGGTGCAAAGGGCTCCTCGCATGTATCATTGGGCATCTGGCTGACGAGGCTCCTGCAGCGAGCACATATGGCGAAAGCACACTTGGTTTTTCCGCTGCGAATTCTGCCCCATTCGCTGGAATATCTCCATGTCCCGCAAGAAAGTAAGCCAGAAGAAAGAGGAACACTGGAAGACCTGCGAGGGAAAACGCTACGGTAGGCGATGCCTCGACAGATTCGACGAAGCCGGCATGGAGCTGCTGGATCGAGAGCAACAAGAGCGCCTGGTTGGAGATCACAATGCAGAGCAGCGCTCGCAATAGTCCAGACCATTAAGCAGACTATTAGTCCGGACCATAGTCCAGACCAATAGTCCGCGGACTATTAGTCTAGTCTGTATGTCTCGGACCAGACCGATAGTCCAGTCTGACTCGTCCAGACTGTTTAGCCACGAGTGAAACCATATTGTGAAACCTGAAGAACTCTGCCAGGTGGAGGAAAGCTGCGGCAGTGGAAGCCTCGTCTCCCAAGGTGCTGCCAACTGACGGCACAGTCGATTAACCTCTGCAGGAACAGTCTCAGTGATTACTTATTGGTCCCGGGGTTGGATGTTTGCATCGACAGTCCAAAGCTACAGGAAGTAGCGACCCTCTCATAATCATGCCGAGCAGGGTTCCGTGCTTTAGTCGAGGAAACGTAAACAGATATCGGGTTTTCTGGTTAACAGCCGTAAAAGTTCTAGTGAGAACAGCAATACAGCATTTTCTCTGTTGGACTTTTGCAGTGAATCATGTCTGTGAAGAGGACGGCCATGACTACACTCTCATCTTAACCATCTCATCAAGTGTAATCGTCGAACGCTGCACCCTGCGCCGTGGGTTCGGGGTGTTGGAATATTCTAGACTAAGTGTATTATTAATGTATTAATAATAGGGAATATCTTTATCCCTATAACTCGAATATATATAGGGGGCCTCTGGCCCACTTACACGAAGCTAGAATAGTCTTAATAATAAGCAATATTGCAAACAATTCAACACGGGGCACCCCTGCTGCTACAGCTTCTGAAAGGACAACAGCGCCTACAGCCTCAAACGGCACTACGAGAAGGTGGCCGCCGCAATCTCCCCCGGTCAGCAGAGCCACTTCAACCTCATTGCCGAGACCGGGGGGAAGGCAGCCTCCTCCGCGCAGCTCCTCGAGGAAGCATTTGTGCGCCGACTTCATCAGAAATAAGTGTGAAGATTGAGGGTGTCGTCGGCCAGAGACACCATGTCAGCGGCCTTGCAACCACTCGCACCGCCCTGTTACGGCTTCCTAAGGATCAGGCGGAAGGTAGTCCGGACTGTCATGGGTATGTCGCCGCTAGAGGTCTCTCGCCTCATGAACCGACCTTTCTCGACTGCAGCACCGAGATCCTCGTACAAGAACAGGCTAAAGAGCAGCAGCAATGATAGTCGGCGGTCTGCGGTAGTCTTCCTGTACCGTTCGCGATGCGCAATTAGCGAGGCGGGCTGGCACAAGAGGACGCAGAGCCGACCTGGTAGCCGCAGATCGCGGTCGGCGTCGTCGAGCTCTATCGCTTGCACTGCCTGGAATCCGAGCAGCCGCTTGGAAGGGGATCTTGCCGACGGGTTGGCATTCCTCTAATCTGCCTGGGGAAGAGGGGAACATAGCATCTGAGCTAAGATTGTCGCCAAGTTGGCCATCACTGATTCGGATACATGGGTGGTAGAGCCGTCAAGTATCAGAAGCCGCCTCCTAATCCTAGAGGGCACGTTAACGCCTACTTAAAACAAGGCAATTAGGGCTTCTGTTTGATGATAGCTTCGATTCGTGCTCCGCGGCTTGTTTCTGCTAAGCGGCACGGAAGTTGCTTCGGAATCCCTAAACTAGCTAAATGGGCTGAATTCTGTTGGGCATTTCCTCACCGCCTAACATACTCCCTGCTAGCCTCGGTATCTTCAGCTTCCTTCTGGAATCGGACCTTGTGAGTTCCAAGTCGGCAACATCATCATCTAACGGCAAAGACAACTTCTACCTTAAGGTCCTGGCTCCCACGCCGAGCATGTGCCTGTGACGAGCCAGGAAAGATTACCGAGCAGTGATGGCGGACTTATCACAGGATCCTAAGCATAGATGTGGTCGACGCATTGCCTTGGGCCAACTGTAACAACCCATCGAAATCCGGGTTTTTGACAGCGTCAACGGGAGAAACAGAGAGGGAATCCATTGACTGTGGCTCTTCCAGGAGCGATGTATTGGTGGTTGTGCCTACAATTAACGTTGTGACAAGCATTCCCACTAAAACCAGGGTCCACCAGGGCTTGATTGCGTTCTAGTTGTTGGATCATCTTTTGACAATATCGTGCTCTTTGACCGGCGCGATGGTTTGTAGCATTAGACTGCCGAGGCTTTTACAGGGTAACGCGCACCGTAGCTTGGAGGTATCCCATCCTGAGCCCCGGTCATTGGGCTGACAAGCTTGGCCAATGGGTCATGAAATGGAACTTGAGGTCCCTGAGTTTGAATTGTTGCCCGGTCCCGCTGCCATTGCAGCACCTTCGAGCTAAAGCCCGAAATCGTCATCATGTAAGTGACGGAACTGGCACTATAACAATCAAAAATTCCGTTCCGTGTCTGACCTATGGATTGGTCAGAATTCTGTTACTAAATTGTCCGTCCCTGAGCACTCCTTTCTGAGGCGTGGTCAAACCTGCGTTAGTCGTTTCGGTGGTGGCTGTACAGTACGGTACAATATACTGTACCACTCAATGATCCTCTCTAGAACAGGTTAGGT
The DNA here is from genome assembly GCA_021399435.1 of Diaporthe sp. PMI_573. Classification (NCBI taxonomy): domain Eukaryota; kingdom Fungi; phylum Ascomycota; class Sordariomycetes; order Diaporthales; family Diaporthaceae; genus Diaporthe; species Diaporthe sp. PMI_573. The sequence goes on from JAJTUP010000144.1 coordinate 73,661, forward strand.
GTATGCGTAAAGTACTAATCCTGTCCTGAAGCACAGTGCTTCGGTTTAGCGCTATACATTATTTATATATCTCTATCTATGAGCTTCTCGTGGGTCAAGATGAATAGCATTGTAGTTCCATACCATTCTGTATATTCCCCTGGCAGAAACACCCTATCTATGAGAAGTACTATGCTGGTTGAAGAAGTAACACATGCAAGCTAGTAAAAGGGTAGCCTGCTTACATTACTAACCCACGAGAATCCGAAAGGCAGGAAAAATGACAGAAAATTAAGTGAAAGAGGTTTCTTTTGTACGGGCTTGAAGGAGACTATGACATATCTTTGGGCAGTGTAGTAGGAATTAGCGATAGGTGCCCTTTCGGCTCAGCCGCCGGGCGTAATAAATTGTGTGTGTGTGTGTGTGTGTGTGTGTGTGTGTAATCGAGGGTTCCATTCGTATTTGGAAAGACCGCGCCTTCTACAACTCCAACCTCAACAGCAACAGCTCCTCATAAAGCCCACCAAGTACCATGGCTGGCTCCTCATCAGCTCCTGCTGATGGGGCAACCAGGCAGACATTAATGAAAGAACCGCAGTGCGAGGTAGAGACGACTTTGGAGAACGGGATCAAGCTTCTATACCAATGCTCGCGATGGGCGAGGAGCAACTGGCGGAGCAATACCCATTTCGCCGTTTGGACTCTCCTGTCGACCTGTTCCACCTTTCATCAACTATTTAGTAATCTCGCCCACAAAGACAATGTCTGAACCGCATACAAAGCCCACCCTTTTGTTTGAGACAGAGAAGTGGAAGCGGCTTACTCTGGATCGTCTCGAGCGGGTAGAGGAGTTACTACCCAACCATCTTCCAAAGTCGGAGAACTGCATGGCAGACAACCCACACAATGTGCTTAAAGGACATTTCGCTACTTTATCATGGGATCGTCTGAGATCCAGAGATCGCAAGGACCGTAGGGCCCTTCAAAATCCGTAAGATAAAACGATGTCCATAGACGCATGGCTTGAGTACCGGTAGAGGTGTGTGTGTGTGGGGAACCACAGCACAGCATGCGTGCGACCCGAGCCCAAGGCTTGATCGCCCTGCCTGACTTTCGCATGCTTCCCAAGCGTTTATTTTCCCACTTCTACCGTTCCTAAGTCAGCTTCATTCCACTAGCTAATTCGTCGCTTTTGATTCCTATCATAATGCAATGGTGATTTCCTGCCACAAGAGCAGATTCACAGCTCACCTGGTCTTAGTCGAAGAAGTAATGTCGCTAAATTCAATCGATGCTACAACCAATAGCGCCAATACAACAGAATAGCAAGCAAAGGGCAAATAGCCACTGACAGGATGATGTGTTTTGTGTTTCCTAGTCTAATCCTAGTCAGGCATAACGAGCATCCAGAATGCTTCTTTGATCCAAGATGCGAAACTTGAAAACGAGAGTGTTGGAAACCCAATCCGAAAACGTCAACGAGCACACAAAACCCTCCCTTTCACCTCACTTCCATCTCAGCCTAACCAATGATACTGTTTTCTCTCTCAATTCTTGAGAGGCAATTGAACCCCGACTCCACCGCAGCATAGGCGAGCATCCAGTCCTAATCTGACAAGCCGCGACGCGTGGCCTAGGAGCCGCCCTATTTTCTTTCGTCGGGCATCTGGTTCTTCAGCTTCTTCAACCGCTTCTCATCATTGTAGACGAAACCAATGTAGACTGACTTATTTTGAAAGGAAGACCACCACTCTCTGAGTGCCTTGGGAAACTAGTATACGTACATCCTCTCTGCTCTGCAGCTGTTGGCACAAAGCTAGAAAGGCGAGTATGCCACCCAACCTCTACTCATCCGTCGCAAAATGAAGGGGGGGCCATACGTAGTCATCTACGTGACTGTATGCATCTACCAGACCGGGCTCGTCATCGTCGTCGTCACTGATTGGCCAGTCTTCGTCGTCCTCATATTTCTTATCAAGCTCCGTCTTGATCTGCTTCCAAGTCATCCCAGGCATTTCTCTTCGGATGTCGTATGGAAGGTATGGAGATCACCATAGATATAATTTCCTTTGTTTCATGTGATAGTATTTACTCGGCAACAATCATCATACCCATTCATTCCTCGTCTTCTTCAACATTGCTGGCCGCTACAGGCCTATGGCTGAGGCCATCTCAGTCTTTGCCTACTCAGTCTTTCCCCACTCAGTGAAGAAGCCCATAGCACTATCCGCCTCCCAGAATAAACCAAGCGTCATTGTTGAACGACTACTTAAATAGAATTACTAAGGAATGCAAAAATTTCTAATTCTAAAAGTCGGAACAAAGGATCTTTAATTTGAATTTTAGTCAACCAAGTTAGTCTTGTTTGCTCAACAACGCTGAGCTGCAAGTCTGTCTCACAGTTCCCAAATCTAAATTCACTCAAACTTCCTCTTGCAACGAGGGAAGGAACAAAGTCGCTGGGAGGGAGTTCCTCAGGTTGTGTGGCACATACGGGGCGTACGGCAGCTGGGCATTCGAAAACACCAAAAACCCCGTGGGTCACGATCTTTTGGGCGACGAATTCAAGCGGTTGGTGAGGGCTGCTGCTGTACGCTTTGGGTAGTTGGAGTCCTCAGCCCTGCGGGTTAGTGGTTACCATACCGGTAGTTGTCAGATTATCACCCTTTTAGGTATGTGGGACGTGTAATTATGGTCCAATTGATGGGGTGGTAACTGGGTGTATTTTCGGGTTAAGCCCGCCGGGCGGAATAAATTGTGTGTGTGTGTGTGTGTGTGTGTGTATAAATTGTTGCCCTTTCGGGTTAAGCCCGCCGGGCGGAATAAATTGTGTGTGTGTGTGTGTGTGTGTCTTTGTTTGGTTGCATATGGGCTTGAGGAGGTCGGGATTCATTTTAGGACATGTATTTGCAGATTAGTAATAGTTGCCCTTTCGGCGCAAGCCGCCGCCGGGCGTCAATAAATTGTGTGTGTGTGTGTGTGTATTTGTTTGGCCCCTTAGAAAAAACTCAACGTAATTGAATTGCACTTAAACAAATCTACCAAGTTGTAGATAGGGTATAGTCACCTGTCTTAAACTTTTCCTTCGCTGCTCGGGAGGGTTGTCGGCGCCGGCTGACTGTTCTAGGTTCTTGCAACTTTGACTGTCTTGATAATTCCTCTTCAAACCACCGTTCAGCCCTCCTGGTGAAACTCCAAACACAGTACACATGGCCTTTGCGAAGATCAGACGAGGACACTGATTTACGGGTTTCCATCGGAATAACATAATTTCTTTTTCAGAAATTTCATTAACGTTAATAGCTAAAGCAGACTTTAGGGAATACAAAAATTAAGTTCATGGAAAATGATAAAGTAGAAAAACCCTAACGTTAGGCGTACTTTTAATTAATCCTGCGCTTAGGGCCAACGCGAGATTCTGATCCGACCGAAATTCTAATATCTTAATTCTAATTCAGCCCCAGCACAGTAGCTTATTATATAAATACAAAGATAGTAGAATTTGAATAAATAGGCCCTCGAGAGATAAATCTCTAATATTTTGTACCTTCGTTTCTTATGTGCACTCCTGTATCGGTCGCTCTCATTTCGCTATAATGGACTTGGATTCCCTTTCTCCTTGGTTGGTCGGTGTAGTTAAAGCCCCCATTTCTTGTCTCGCCTTCCCAAAGTCTCTCAATAATGGTCGATTAATCAAAGAGTACAATATCATGCAAAAAGAACGCTTGTTTCGAAATATCGGTTGCCACCCACACATATTACGCAACCAAATTCTGGCTGATATTGATCACGCCACATATAAGAAGCTACAATCCGCGCTTGCAGGCAGCTTGAGGAGTGCAGATCCGCCAACTCTCCCAACCAGTGTTAAACTCCGTTGCCGGGGCGGGCGACAACGCGCTAAAGCAGCGGAGCGAGTGCTAGGGCCCGACTTCCAATGGACAGTACGATTGTATTGTTGCCAGGTGCAAGAAGGTTACAGGAACTCTCATAGCATTTGTTAATAATATAACCGCTAACTTGATCTCATCACAGAACGCAGCCGATTCTATTTGACTTTCCAGAGTGTTGCGAGTTCGTATTCATTTGAAGCACCATATACAGCCGGTGAGGTTTATCGTCAGATCCAGCTGCACCCCGACGCGGCAGAAACAGATCAAAAGGGATGGCTAAGCCATATCAGCAAGTGCAAGGAAGACATTCTTACAAAATTCTTACGGAATACAGACATCGTGCAGGCATTGAACAAACTACTCCGGTTTCCCGGTCTATGGGATGGTCTACAACTTGGCAACTTGCATAAGCATAAAGCCTTGCATTGCGATGAGGAGATCATCCATTATCTCGGATTTGTTTACGAAACGTGGGATCTCATCACCTTAGGTGTCGATGCTTTCGCTAACGCTGTCGATGTGGATACTGTTCGTAGACTGGAAAAACTCTTTCCAAGTCATCACGAGGACCTTGCCGCGATCCGGGACTTGTTTCGTGCAAATGAAGTTTTCACAGATATTACTGACAAAGGAGAACGGATAAGTCTAGAGCAAAGCGTGTGCACAGTAAAGCGGCGTATTTCAAGCATCGAGACACTTCACAAGGATATGCTGTATTTTTCACCCGCCGTTAGGGCCATCTGGAAATTTGTCGCGCCAGATCGGTCCCGACGCAGAAACCAGCCGACATTGAGGAATGTGCTCAAAAGACATTTCCAACCAAGCGACGGACATATTTGCGAGAGTGGAGATGAGTGCCACCATACAAACGATCATTTAGGCAAAGACGCGTTTTACATCGCGTACAAAAGACTCCTTGTATTCGCAATGCAGAACTTCGCGGAGCTTAGCTACGAATCCCCGCTCTGTGGCAAGGATGACCGACGATTAGTGGGACAGGTTCAGCGCAGCGCTGTACAGCGATTTCAACAAAGAGCATATGATCTCGGATTTCGGACCCTCAAGCTAGAGGGACGAGATAGAGTTCAGGCAGATCTAGATGAAGCCGTCACGAACGACAATACTCAGCATGATGTAAACTGCCCAGTATGGAGGGCAGGTAAGCCTTATTTGAGCGCATACATAGCTCTGCAGTCTGAAGAGGTGGAGAACCAGATTGAACACCCTTCTGTCCCAGCAGACACTCTGTCGTACATTTTGGTGATGGCTAATATTATCGGGCACTTTTTGAAATTATCAGAATCAGATCCAGCCGAAGAAAACTGCGGAAATTTTGTCCATGGTTCTAATCGATCCATCGAATATACATGGGGTAAAGAGGATATGAATATAGGATATCCTGTGGGCATTGACCAAAGGTCAGAGAGTGATTATTCTACGATCTGTGTGTCAGAGACTGCGGATAGTGAAATATACAATCAAGCCCAACAAAAGCCTCTTAGTTTCAACGTTGATCAATCTGCTAAGCCTGCAGCGTTTGATCCACGTTCATCGTTCTTGCCGTTGATTCTAGAGAAACGGCTGCGGCGACAGGGCGGCGTATTTGAACTGCCACCGCCGGAGATCGAAAAAGCCCCGAGGGAAGACAGGCAGGATATTCAGTACAAGATAACTGCAACGGACAGCCCATTAGCAGTAAGTACTTCTTTTAAATTTCTTATCCTATCAAATATCGCTTACAATCATAGCCACCACCATTTCAGACCGAAATGCGCCTATCCATTCCACCAAAAGTAGTTATACCGCCGATACGAGATATGCGGCCATCAAGGACTTGAGACCGATTTTGGTGTAATGAGGATCAGGGGTTCCAATCGTCCCCAAATCCACCCTCCGTAACAAAATGGCAGGCCAAACTCCGTGACAAGATACCCACCCTAACTGTAAGAGGTTGACAAAAATAGAGAGGAGGTTATTTTTCAATACATATATGGAAAGGCACTCAGGTTTTGCTGTGTTTGGGCAATTTATAGCCCGATTCCTCAGCCATCTAGGTTTGTTATATTGATAGACGAAGTGACCTATCTCAGATGTGAAAGCCTCCACTGGTAAAATAATGCACCACTACGCCACTAAACTATCGACATTGCATTCTTTTCATCTAATCTATGCTCTGGATGCCTCGCTTCTGATGGTGTTTCTGATTCTTCTGACCCGTCGCTATCGTCAGATACCCGCTTCAATCTGAGTCCTGCGAATAGCCTCAATTTGACGTTCCAGCTCCCGAGCTTTTTGTGAGGACATCGTCAACTGAAGGTCTTTCTGCTCCTAACTCCTGAGAATTTTCCCGAAGGGATCGATCGCTTCTGGCGGGTAAACTTGGCCACCATGCCACGCAGCTCCTGCGATTGCTTCGGGGTCGCAAGAACGCTCCCGCGGGGCGTGCAAAAACACAAGCGATTGGCACCACCCAGTTGTGACCATCTGCCTTCCCACTGGCGGTTTTCTTCGATAAAGTGTGAGGAGACTGAAGTCTCCAGACCCGTCTCTTTATACCTCTCTTCTCTCGGTAAGTTGGCTGGGCATTTCTTCTGGAGGCCTCTCGTAGCATCGACACTCAAAATGAAGCCTGTCATAGCCGGCTTGTCCTGGGCTGTGTGTGTAGGCTCCTGGCACGGCTTTCTCGGTCTGGCTAAGCACCCCCAATGGCTTAATCCACCACTCTACGAGACACAACCTCATCATCTGGAAAGTCTTGACTATGACCCAATCGCTGAACGGCTAGATATGTCTACAGGCAATGCATTTATTCATTCGGAGGGTTCTAAGATATACAGAATTCTGCATAGATTGCTGCGATTCAGCTGCACTCGAGGGTGACAGCTCCATTCGGAAAGCTCGACTCATGTCACCAACACGGACACTTTTTGTCTACGAGACCTCCTGATCAACAAACCGTCCACGTCAGCGTCGCACTCCACCGTATACATTCCACTAGACCAACTACCTATTTAGGACACTCCTCCATCGACTTCATTGACATGGTTGAACGTATCCTTGCAGTTTACAAGTGCGAGCTGGACCAGATGGCCAAGGATGAGCGCGAGGGCCTCGAGGAGAGCATCCGGGGACAGGTCGAAGGACGGCCGGTCGACCTTGAGCAGGCCCTTTTGGAGCGTCTCAGAACAGCCAAGGCTGTTTTGCAATTCGGGTAGAAATAACCTTCCAAGTGCTGTTCATCTTTTGGTGGCAATGTTGCTGAAGCAAGCTTGTAACTGCTGCTCACACAGGCCACGCAATCTCCCAACAACAGCGAGGTCATCACGTGAGATTCTCACTCATCGCCTGTGCCCTAGATTGTACTCTAGGTTTTTGGCCGAGATCTAGATCCTGCCACATTCCCTGCCTGTTCTGGCACCTCAGGAATATTGCCCAAGGTGCCATTTGAATCTTTTCGATACGCGTGAGTGAGAGTCGTACGCAGCGCTTAGACGGCCTGCGCCAGATTTGCAGCGCCTTTTTGGAATGATACGCATAATGTGGTGGGCCATGCTCCGAGGTCGTTAATCGTGGGAAAATAACCCGGAGTCCGTGTTCACGTCGTGGCCGTCACTGTCTCGGTGCCTATTCAATGTGAAGCGAGGTGTTTTGATGGAGTCTCTCCAGAAGATTGGAGGCCTCATTTGCTCCTGTCCTCATCAACGCGGAGTATTGGCGGCTACGTCCATGTATGCTGGTGACGGTTGGGCGAGCGAGAGAGCCCAGGTTCACCCCCGGCGATGCCCTCGCGCAGACCTGCGTATTTGGATATGATATATCGATATCAACTCTGCTATCTGGATATATCGATATTGATATATATCGATATCGATATAACTCTCTGCCTCTTAAATGGATGCCTTCCGTTAGGAAGGTCTTTCTTATTCGCGCCCGACCCCCGACACCCTGGATCCCCCGCCTTCTGATTGGCTAATAAAATGTCTTCTGATTGGTCCGTTCCGCATTTTGGCCCTCTTTTTTTTCTGGTCTGCGTGACGAAGCCGTCCTCCTAGCCTTGCTTCCCATGCCTGGCCTCAAACCGCTCGACCGTCTGTCTTGCTAGCTCTTTTAATCGATTGACCCCTTCTATGAGCTCCGGATGCATCCGTGCCTGTTCGAAGTGCTCCCTTTGTATTGGCTGTATAAGCCGTATGTCCCGCAACCGCTTGCATCGTGATAATTGCACGTACAGGCTAAGCACGTCACACTTCTCCGTGCTCTGACCGCCCTTCGTCTCTTTCCTCCCGTACAGCCCGAGCAGGACCTTCTCTATAGTCCTGCTCTGCGCCTTATAGTCGGTGAGCGCAAATCCCGGCGCGCATGGCAGTCCCGTGCGCGCTAGCCCCATCTTAAACTCCCGCTTGGCTGCGAGTCGCGGACAGACGCGCTTGCCGTGCTTTTCTTTGTCTAGCTGCACAGTCTCTGTCCCTAGCATGAGGGTGCCCGGCGGTATGTGCGGAAACGCGAGCCCCTCCGTGTCCTGCGATTGGAGAAGGATGCCGTTGGGTGGCCCGAGGAAGATGGACAGCCGGTCGTTGATCACCTGTTCTTCTACCTCTTCGTTTGCGACGACGCCGGCGGCCGTGAACTCCGCTCCATTGACCACTCTAAGTCCTAGGTACTTGTTCTGATTGACGATGACCGGCATACCATCGACGTAGGGAAGGATGCCCGGGATCGGGAGCTGCGCGTCATCCCCTAGCAGCACTACCGCCTCCATCTCTTCCTCGGTGGGCACGCGGGTCTTCCACTGGTGATCGGACATGAACAGGGACACCTTCCTGTCGTGCTCCTCGCCAAAGGCTAGGGCTGCACAGAGCGTGAGGTCCCACCTGTGTCGGTTGAGCGGGATAATGGCGCGCCTGCCTCCCGTGAAGTCGAGCTTCTCGTCAGGGTGGTATCGCGAGTTTAGCTTGTCGAGGTCGGCCGCCGTCTGTCGGCCTGTCCGGATGCGTTCTAGGAGCCCGATCAGTTCCTCGTCGCCCTCCGCCCTCTTCTGCTCCTCTAGGATCACCACGCTAGTAAACAGTTCCCATGTCGTCTTGGCCTGGATCTGCTGCCATCGGTATTGCGTTGCACGATCCGAGAGGTTCCGTGGCGCCTTGCCGCTGTCGCCGTAGTCGAGCTGGCTCAGCAGGCCCTTCTGCAGCACTGGCCCGAACTGAAGGAAGTCGCCCGTGAAGACCACCACCGGTATCCCGCCGAACGGCCTGTCCGGGAAGCCGCGCAGCGCCCGCAGGTTGTGGTCTACCTCGTAGAGCGTCTTAAGGCCCAGCATGCTCACCTCGTCGACCACAAGCACGTCACGCCTTCTCCAACGCTGCCGGCGCCTCTCCAGGTTCGCTGATGGTAGGCTTTCCATCTCGGCTCCGTCTTGATCCTTGAAGGCTAGCCCTAGCGCGGAGTGGATGGTGTTGCCACCGATCCCTGCTGCTGCCGTCCCGGACGTAGCTGTGATGATGATGCGCTTCGACGCTCCCTTCGCCGCGCATACATCTTTCAGTGTCTCGATGAGCCAAGTCTTCCCCGTGCCGCCGCTGCCGCCTATGTATTGGAGATGTTGAGGCGGCCGCCCCAATATCGTGTGTCCTCCGTTGCCCTCAGCAGCTCTGTCTGATGCTTCCTCCGCTCTGTCCATCGCCTCGCAGATCAGGCCGAGGGCAATCTTCTGCATGCGGTTCAGCGTTCTATGGTTGCCTATCGTCTTCCCGACCTGGAAGAAGCTACTCCCGGATGCTATATCTACCCAAGTATGGGCTGAAGTGGGGGTTGGGTTGGACGCCGGGATGGGTGGGAACAAATGCTGCTCATCGCCGGAACCGAAGCCAGCCTCGTCGCCGTTCGGGCCTTCGCCGGCTTCATCATCTCCTTCGATGACTAGCACCCTTGCTTTGTGGAGACGCAGCTGCGCCGCTCGTACCATGCCGATCTCGGGCTTCGTCAGTGCGTTTGCTGTTGATTGGCGTGCGGACCGTGTATCCGCACCACACGGGTCCGGCTCGGGGTCTGAGAAGCTAGCTCTCTCCAGCGCCTGTAGCAGCCTTACGAGTGCGGGGGAGCCTTTGGCAATGCCTTGACCTCCGTGTAGGTTATACACCGCGTCATGGAATGTGTACCTCATGTCCATGTTCTGCGGTCGCCACGTGGTGCTAGGGGTTATACCTTCCTCCGGCGGCTCGTGCTCTTTCTCCTCATCACCTTCGCTGCGGCTAGCCCACAACCCCGCGTCTTTCTTAGCATCTTCGGCGCTCTTGTGCAGAAGCTTGATGTTGTTAACGATCCCTTTCACCCGGTCCGGTATGGCTTCCGACAGCTCTTGCCACACGTCTTTGACTGAGGGGTAATCACCGGACACATAGCGGTGGCCGTAGAGCTCGTCCAGGTGGGTGAAGCGTTGCCACGGTACAAACAGTGCTAAGAGGAGCACCGCGGTTCTGTATGCCGTTAGCTCTTTGACGAGGCTTCTCTCTTCTCCCCTCTTACCGTTGGTAAAATCCTGGGTCTAGCTTATCAAGATCGTGGTTGAGGGGGCCAGTGAGGACAGGTACGTAATGCGCCCCTGCCTTCAGGAGCTCTTGAGTCCATCTCTCTCCGTTGACAAGATCTTGGTCGAATGGGAAATGCTGCACTTTGCCTGCGCTCGTCCGCTTCCCAACCCGTCGCACCTGGATCATGCTGGCATAGTCGTAGAAGCAGAGGTCCTCCAATAGAGCCCCACGACCGGCGTATGCCTCCAGCAGGGGAAGACGCACACCAGACTGCGCTATGTTGATCGTCTCCGGGGCCGCTCGCAGATGGGCCTCCGGGCCGGCAGCTTCCTGTAGACCCCGCCACCTCCTGAAGACCGCCCAGTACAGTGTATTCAAGTGAATGCTCTGCCATCTCTCCACGCTGGAGTAGTGGTTGGGATGCCCGAGGAGCCTGCTGCATACCTCCACGGCCGATAGTTCCCTGCTGGTGAAGATCTGGTTTGCCGTTCGGGCCAGGAACTGCCTAGCCTTATTGTTTACCGGCGCAGCCCTCTGGGATCTGGCCTCCTCACGCTCCATCTGGCCTCCAGCCCCGACGTCTGCGGACATCCCTTCCCGGACTATCTTCATGAGCGCCGCCCGTTTCCACAACGGCGTGTCTAGCTTGGTGGCGTAATTCGTGGCGTAATAACCCATGGCTAGGCTCGCCGTGACAGTGACGAGGAGTCGAACGTCGTGGTTGTGGCGTAACGCAACGGCCAGGGCCATGTTGTACCGGCTGATCCGACTGTGATTGCGTTTCACGTGGAGCAGGCCGCTAGGGGTGAATTCGGTCTGTTCCCGCAAGGCCCACGGAGCTCTGAAGCGACATGGGTGCTGCTTTCTTGTCCGGTCCTTTTCCTTGAAGCTGTACTTGACACATGTAGCGCCGCAGCTGTGCAACTGGCAGCGATGCGCCACCCAGTTGGCCTCGCTTTCGAACACATCGGCCAGCTTGTCAGCATCGTTCACGATGTCGCTTATATCACTGAAGACGCTATCCCACCGTCGGTATCGTTTTGCCTCCCGTTCGTCACAACACTACGGTATCTGGGTCAGCGGCCCCTCCCTCTCTGCAGTGTATAGTGTAGCCATATGCTTACCTCACTCACTAGGGTATCAAGGTATCGGCACACCTGCTCCGCGTACCCCCCGTCATCTCGCATGTCATCCAGGACAGTGGGCAGTTCCACGTTGGCGTCGAGCCATAAGAACCCGTGGAGGTGCTCCGCCCCCCTTTCGTTCGTCTCGACGCAGCCATAATAGCCAGAGACCTTGCCGAATATCGACTGTTTCCCTACGCGCACGCAGTGATGGAAGAAGAGACGGATCTCGCGGTCGAAAAACTTGGCGGAACTCACAGGATCTCGCACTACATGCTGTACCCGCCCGATGTGCTTCCGGAGCTGGTCCACTAAGTGCCTGGCCAGTTCTCCGCTCAGGGCCCGGTAAGCAGTCAGCTTTATATTTACCTCGTTGGTCAGATCGTTGGGATTGAGGGTGAACCAAATCGTCTTCATCCCCAGCAGTAAGCTGAGGGAGTTGATCTTGCGACGGTGGCCAAGTCTGTCTTCGTTCGACATATGCTGCCCATGGCCGAAGGCGCTGAGCTCTCGAAGTAGGAAGGAGACGTCCTCGTTGGCTGTCGTCCTGGTCTGGCGGTATTCTTCCTCCGCTACCTCGATCTCGCTGGCAGTCAGTGTGCGGAGGATCTGCTCCACCCGCGCAAAGGACCGCTTTTGCATACGTATATAGCTAATCCGCCGATTCTCCGAGCGTACCAGCATATTGTATATGAGGAAGGGAAAGGCTGGATGCGTCGCGAAAAGGCCGCCTGCTACTAGTCAATTCGGTCCGACCTTCCTGTTCGGCGGGTACACACCATGTCTCTGGAGCAGCAATCTCGCCCAACTCTGCGGGGTGAAGTTACGGTCTTCACTACGGCTACTATTGATGTCCGTGAATCCGATACCGGCTTCCTCCGCTAACTTAGGCCCTCCTCGGCCCCACGGGAACAGGCAGGGGAAGGTCTTGGGGAAGAAGTCGGGGTCATTACTGTCGGCATACTCCTCACCCCGCTGGTTGATAATAAAGGGCTCCGTCGTGCCGGCAAAGTATCCGATTCCATCCTCGTTGCGCCTGCGCTTCTTACCCCGATGGCGACCATCAATCTGGTCCAGGCCGGCCCGGAACCACCGAAGCCGTTCTCTGGGACCGTGGTCAGCCGCCTCGTCGAGCCCCAACATCCCTGTCGAGACCATCTCGGTTAGCTCTTGCTCTATGTGGCGTGGATCTAGCTCTTCTGTCTGGAGATGCCGCGCCTGCAGGCCGCCTAGTCTCGCGTTGCCTTCATTCTCTTGGCGCACAACGTCGTCTTCGCGGTGCTCCAACATAGCTAGCACCTCTTCGGCGGTACGAATAGGCTGCTCTTCACGGCCGCGCTCAACGGCCGACACATAGTGTCCAGTCCGGATTTGGTCCTCTGGGCTCAGCTCGTACGGAACCATGTTGTCGAATATAGCCTCCGGCACCTCGGTACCAGCACACCAGTCCCCCCAGCTCCGGAGGTTCTCCTCACTGATACAAATATCTCGGTATAACGGGTTATACCGCTTCAGCCAGGTAAGCGCGCGTTTCAGCCGCTGTGGATGGACCGACATCATCCAGGCAATGTCTGTAGGCACCGGCTTCCGCGGTGCTACGAAGCACACGTGGATCCTCTCTACCTCGTCGACCATGGGGTGCGGGAGCACTTCAGACACCAAATTCTCCACGTCGTTTGGGAAAACAGTGATGTGGCCCTTCTTATGCTTACGATATCGGCCGTTGGTGGCCTTCTCGATATCGATCTGGAACTTGGTGATCCAACCACAAGGTATATACAGGCCGATGAGTCGCTCCTCCAGTGGAGTCAAGCATTGCAGTGCCGCAGGATATCTATGAACGCATCCGAGGCCGAGGTTGTTGACTTGGCAGGCACGTGGGAGCCTACCCGCCTCCAAGGCACGACCACAGTCTTGGCAGACAGGGAACCCATCCGGCCCTTCACGGGGGAAGCATTGTCGGCATGCGAAATGTTCCCGATCCTGACGCGTGAGGCGCTGTTCCGCCTGCCGATACAACGGCTCGAGCACCGTCCACTTCCAGTCTGAGACATCGATGGATGCCTTCTGCTCATAGCAGACGACGCAGTGTGCCAGCTCCATGGTGTTCTCGTCATGCATCTTGTTGTAGAAGTCACGGACCGTCTCCAGTTGGAGTTCGCGCGGTCTCGGCTCAGTCCATGTATGGTCCGTCGAATCTCTAACCCTCTGCTCCCAGCGTTCATCCATCGCCTTCAGGGTCTCCTGCAAAGACGTCTTTCGCTCTTGGAAGAGCGGAGAGAGACTGGAGTGTCCACAATCGGATGGTTCGCTTGTACTGCTGGCCCTGCCGGTTCAACAAGAAGTGCGTTTATGTGGACCGGTGCCGCAGTTGGCGTCTTGGGAAGGAGGCGGGCCAGTGGCCGTGTTTGTGAGTAGACTCGACGCTTTCTACCCATAGCGCTGGGCGGTGATCCATGAGGTCCCAGCAACGACTTTTGTCCGTGGAAATCCTCTAGCGTCGCCAGAATATCTCTTATTCTTCCTTGATTGAATGCTATTACACAGTCATGGTCTCGTCACACCTGTTTCCCAGCCATGGGGAACTCCGTTGTGCCGATGTGTCACGGGCAACTACGGCATCAGGCATGAAACGTGACCGAGTGGTCCTGCCGGGGACTTCCCTGCTAACGGGTGACTAGGCCACTTGTGACCAGTATTGTCGTTGCCGTCGTCCAGTGCGAGGGCCCCCACTTTGTTGGAAACTTTATTGAAGTTCACGATTCCTTCGAAACGATCTGTGCTCGGACCTGCTCTCTTTTTCTCTACTAACTCACTTTACTTCATCTCGACTTCCAGGTCTTCCATTCCTGCTGCTCCCATCAGTACACGTGCCACGACCTCCTCTCGGCTAATCTCCCTGGATCGTGGAGGCTCTCCGGGTCCCGCGACATTGAAGACGGCGCTGTAGGTCACTTTGGTGTCTGTGTCGTCGTCCGCCTCGTCCAGAGGGCACCTTGAATCGAATGTCGGCGTCGGCCACGGCGTACACTCTGCCTTGTGGTTTGGCCAGTCCTCCTCTTGGTGCTCTTGCCCACAATACCCCGCGACGTGACAGCCCCCGCATTCCCTCAGCCCTTCCCTTTTCTTGCATACTCTACAGGACATCAGCTCTGCGAAGAGTCCTGGGTCCGGGCCACTAAGGCCACCATCTGGAGAGCGCCTCCTCGACATTACTTGCAGCATGCGCTGGCGGGTCCGCGTCCGACATTTCAGGTCCCCGCAGAACGGATCCACGACGACCACAGCGTGAGGTTCTGGAGCATCAAGGAACGGCATCGGTGGTAGATATTCAGTGGCCGTTGCCGGTAACCCACACGCACACGAGGCCGGACTGGCACGCCGGAGGCAAGTCGTCTCGCTCTGCTCCATAATGCTATTCATCGCCGCGTCCCACAGCTGCCTTTCCTCGGGTCCCGCCTGGTCTGAATCGTCTCCTGCCCTGATGATGCGATTAGGTATATCGTAGGACACATCGAACTTGATGCGTACACGATAGCAGAGGAAATCAAACCGAACGCGTGTTGTTGTCATCTTGGCGTTGATACTGTTCACAATCTGGGGTAGAATGTGGAAACACTTCTTGCGCCGCAAATGACGTAGTGGGGAGTACGGATCCGTATTTGAAGAGACGTTGCGACCTCTCCACCCCATGATCCCTGCCCAAGTATCAGCTGATGATAGCTAAGCTTTGATACGATGTAATTTACCACTTTTAGCCTTTCGCACGAGCCTGTACTATCGAGGTCCGTTTTGAAGATTGATTGAACATAACGAGTACTCAGGATGGGTAGATCTATCTTGTCTACAGGTAAAATCGCTGTGACCCTGTTAGTGGCTCGCGAATTTCAACCAGCTGTTCCAACCTGTCAACTGCATACAACACCAATAACCCATGCCCCAGCTGAGAACAGCCGTAGACGCATGGTTTTTCTGCCTGAAGACGTCCTGATGCGGAGCGCCAGCTCTCTCTTTTCCTTCCTAACGGGAGGCCCTCCTAGCAAGCCGGCTTGACGGCTGCTCCCCAGTTTGGATATCTGATTATTTGGATATGCCCCACATCCGTAGCCAGGACCAATCAACGTTGAGAGCCTGCTAGGCCAAGAGTGCCCGCTATGCGCAATTGCTTTTTGCAGGCCGTGTCACCAAACTTTCTTTTTGCATTTTACGTGACGCGTTTGATTGTGAAATATATCTTGGGCGCGCTTGCCATATTGTGGAGGTAGATATTTGTAGCCGATAGCGAAACGGGGACAGCTCTGGCCTTCTCTGAAATGGCGCAACCCGCAAGAGGCGAAGCGCCGTCAGTCGCCCTTTCTAGGGCATCCGCCAGTTTTAGCGTTCCCGAGAGCTCCCCTGACCTTGACTCAGTAGAGCCCGGCGTGGACGCGACCGGCGATATATCGCCTTTGATCGACTACATTGGATATAAAGGCATTGATTGGAATCGCCTCGCAGGGTTCTCTATACGCAAGTATAGAAAAAGAGCGCGGACGGGATGGGTATGGGAACATGGGTTTGATATCAAGAAAAACGATTCCGGTCATTAATTCTGGCTTTGCAAAGCCTGCCATTGGAAGAAGGCTACAATTACCCACATGTACGATGCTGCATCCATAAGTCAAGCAAACAGTCATATGGAAGAAATCCACCACATCAACAGAGGCGGACCAATGCTACCACAGAGGAAGAAGCAGCGCACTCTTTTCGACATGGTTGATCTAGACTCCCACCGACCCAAGGATCAGGCTTTGATGAACGCCTTCATATCATCCTTTGAACCGCTTCGCTTTCAGCATCTCCTTATACGCTGGGTGGCATGCGACAACATCCCATTTCACAAGCTGGAGAGTCCGTACTTTCGCGACCTTATGGCTTACGCGAACAGCGCCATCGCGGATTCGGGCAGTATCCCAACCCATAGCACAATCCGCGACTGGATTGTGCGGTCCTTCAATCGTCACAAAGGCGTCGTGACGGAATTGCTTCGTCGGTCGCTCAGCCGCATTAACGTCTCCTTTGATGCGTGGTCCTCTCGAAAATTCACATCTCTACTCGGCCTTACCGTACACTTTCTTGATGACGAAGGGAAGTTCCGTACGTTTCTCCTCGGTTTGCCACGGATTGAAGGTCGTCACTGTGGAGAAAACTTTGCCGACCGTGTCAGCGAGATAATCCACGAGTATGGGTTCGAGGATCGCGTCGGGTATTTTGTCGCAGACAATGCGGAGAGCAACGACACGTGCCTTGAAGACTTGGGCATTGAGTTGGGGTTCAAAAAGCAGCATCGTCGGCTCCGTTGCTGTGGCCACATCATCAATCTCGTCGCCCGATCCATTCTTTTCGGTACGGACGCCGACGCGTTTCGAAGAGGATTGCCAGGCCCGACAAAGAGATCCAAGATGAGGTTAAACTTTGGAGATCAAAGGGCCCCATCGGCAAGCTGCACAAACATCGTTCACTGGGTGGAAAGGTCTGGCCAGCGCATTGAAAGGCTCCACAAGCTCCAATCCATTGAGAACACCGCCCTGGGCTTCGAAGACAAAACAACCTACGATGTCGTCATGGATAACGCTACTCGCTGGAACTCGTCCGAGGCGATGATGGAGCGAGGTTTACATGCTTCGCAATGCACTCGATTCGCTGGTCCAAGCGGAAGTGACAGAGTGGAACCAATACGTGGCCAGAAGGACACAGAACGGGGCAAAGCCGATGCCGAAGAAGTGCCGCAAGAAGCCTGCAATTGTGGATGATCGGATGGCCGCTGAGGACTGGTCCGTTATTGCAGAGTATTTGGCGATCCTGAAACCATTGAAGATCGCGACGAAGCGCCTAGAGGGCCGGCCGCGAGAAGGCAAATTCGGCGCGATTTGGGAGGTTTTGTTGACAATGGAGTGGCTCCTGAAGCACTTAGAAGTGGCAAAGTTACAACATGAACGAGACGAGGAGCCTTACCTGCGAGTTGGCTGCAATCTCGGCTGGATGAAGCTGGATCAATACTACGCCCTAACCGAGGACAGCCCTGCATACCTCGCAAGCATCGTCCTCCATCCCGCATTTCGCTGGTCAACCGTCGAGTCACAATGGTCTGATCACCCGGATTGGTTGGCCAGAGGAAGGGTGGCCGTGCAAGAGCTATGGGAGGAGTACCGAAGCCTCCCGGTCGAGCAAGATACGATACCGGAGCAGCCGACTGTTGCAAGGAAGACAACGGACCTGGATGACTTTATGACTTCAATTAGAAAACTCGGCGCCCAGCCTGCGCCTTCAGTGTGCTCCATGCGTGACGAGTACGCAGAATGGGTGGCCAGTACCGATCCGGGCGATTGTTTGGTAGACGACCCGATCCAGTATTGGCTTCTCCGCAGACGCCAATATCCACGCTTGTCGCGAATGGCAATCGATCTCTTTTCCATTCCGGCTATGTCTTCGGAGCCAGAGCGAATATTTAGCCTTGCCGGACAGATGGTCACAGCTCAGAGAGGCCGCCTCAAAGCGGATCTTATAGGAGCTGCTCAATGTCTTTTCGTCGTGGGAGAAAAGTGGGGTTATCCAGATATCCAAATGAGATCCAAATCGATTCAAATCAAATCAAATCAAATCAAATCGATGATTTTACTATCCAAATCAAATCAAATTGGACCCCTGATTTGATTTGATTTATTTGTTTGCAAGTCTGGCGTCGTGTTCCTATTTCAGAAATCCAAACCTTTTTTGTTTTTTGCCCCCCCCCCCCCAGCGGCGAACAGTTGGATGAGCACTTAGCCTTAATTTATGTCTATCCTGGAACCTGGGACCGCGGAAACATGACCTAAAAAGGGGAGAGTTTGCTGCTTCTGGTCGAGGCTGGGTTTCCGCGTCCAGATTGGCACGCATTCTTTGTCCACCCCAGGTGATCGGCATGACGGGCCTTTAAGCGGAAACGGCCGCTAAATCTTCTTTGTTGAGGTCGTGTCCCGAGCTAGGATTGTACGTGACCTGACCGTGCATATTCGACGACCCCAGGCAGGCTCTGTAGGTTGAGTCCGATTAAGTAGAGTGTAGTCGAGCAAGGACCACGCGTCTGCCCCCGAGGTGGAACGGCCGACCATCAAGGTGCCAGACGCGGTGGGCGATCTTGCATTGGTCGAGGTCTCTCGCGGGGCTGCTCCCCTTCTGCTCCGGGCGCGCCTGCGGCCTTTGCCTTCGTCTCGTCGAAAAAACGTCCGCGCAATGCCTGGGGTGATGACGACGAGGGGGAACGATGAATGGATTCCCAGAAAGAAACTAGGACGCGAGATTTTTTGGTTTCAGGGCCTGCGGCGGCGGCTTCTTCTAGACAGGGGCCGCGCAATC